>JAWWEO010000021.1:2737496-2860621 GCA_035582975.1 Ormyrus labotus
CCGTACAGTCCTATTTTGAGTAAAACTTATGGGGGGTTGGCGCGCGTAGCGCGCAGGGGGGCGGAGCCCCCCTAGTAATTATATAATCTAAATGTATTAAACACTTTTTAAGTAGATGTAAAAATTATTTATAAATGCCGTCACAGACATAAGTAACTAATTAACCGATCAATCATTTGTACAACATAACAATTTAAAAATGTGTCGAACGTAATAAGCGGTCTTATTTGTCATACGTAATACTTCGTATCCCATCACATCGATTGCTTCGCCCTCCTTTTCACGCCCGATAAAGAAAAACTACGCGTCATTACCTGAAGTTTCTCGTAGAACCAGGTCTTCTCGGACTCCGAGAAACAGGCGCCGACGAAGACGCCGGTCCTGGAGCCGCGCAGCTGCTTGGGATTGACGCCGGCGTCGACGATGGCCTCGTACGCGTGCTCCAGGAGCGCCCGGCACATGGGGTCCATGGTGTGCGCCTGCTTGAAATGCACGCCGAAGAAGACCGCATCGAACTTCTCGAGGTTGTTCACCTTGCCGGTTCTTTGGGGGATCTCGGGGTGATCTGCAACGCGGAGAATTGTTTGAAGGTAAGGTCATTTTTGATAAGTCATTTTATTCTGGCGAGTAAGTTATTTTCTTTTATTATAGTTCACGAGTATTATTTAGAAAACTTCTTTGGTGGGTGTATTTTTATGTTGTTTAAACAGAAAATTAAAAAAAATTTATCTATAATCATTTATTTTCATAATAATTGATTATTAATTGATTTTCTTAGCTTTTATAAATTAAGTAATCTATTGTTTACATTTTATTATTAATGATAAAAAATTTTTATGCATTATTATTAAAAGGATTACTTTCCAATCCAGAAACTTATTTTTGTAAATCACCTGATTTCTATCAGGGTTACAGACAGCTTTTTTTGTAGTCATGCATGACTATGTATAAGATGAACTCATTTCCCCGAATCACTTTGATTTAGTGATTCATAGATTCCTATTCAAATGTTTCTCGTTTTTTTCCGTTTACTGGAATCGAAAATTTCAATTCAAACATTTTCTGCGATTTTTTATTCAATATTCACTTTTAGTGTTACGTGAAAGTAGTTCATATTTATTCATATTCAATAATTTAGGCAAATCAAGTTAATAACAATCTTAAATTTTTCTAAATATGTTTGCGTAATGAATTGAAAATATTAAGATTTAATATATTATTTGTATAGAATATTTTATTAATATTTTGATACAAAAATTGTTTTAACTACCCAATCTTGTAGATTTTTCTTTTTGATATAATAATATTCAATAATAAATATGCAATCAATTAAAAAAATGCTAATAATTGCATAATTATTTTCGTTACATTCAATTTTAAATATTTCTATTTTGAAACTTCAATGTCGACGAATTCGTATGATTACGTCGTTCATTGATTACTTAAAAGATTAATTTCAAAAATTGATTTCCTGTAATTTGTAAAATTAACGATTTTTACAACAATTACATCGTGTTACTTCCCAGCGAAAATCGACATATAAAAGAAGCACTCACCCAATTTCCAACGCCGATCGTCATCAGATATAAGATCGACTTTGTTCATAAGATTTTCCTGGAAGTGTCTCATGTCGTTCGAGTCCGGAAACCTTCCGGCGATACCGCTGATAACGATCTCATCCTCCGGAGCTGGTTTTGGCAGCTTCTGCACCACGTTATCACTTTCAGCAGCCGACGCCATGGCTAATCTCGATCCTCGCTAAACTCTCAGTCGAACGCACTGCCTCGATCCTCTCCTCGATGAAAATCGGATACGAAAAAATAAAAATAAAAAAAAAAGAAACGGAACGCTTTCACTATTCGCACCACATGAAACACCGGGTGTACTGCAAAATCTCCTCTTCAGCGAATCGAAGGGACACGAGGTGGGAGGAGGCACGTTCTCGCGGCTTAGGGGGGACAGTGGAGGACCGCGAGCGCGCAACTGAACCAAGTTGGCGCCAGGGGGAGTTTTATAACAGCGGTTTTTCCCACAGTACCTGGGGACTTCCCCCCGACCCCGGCAAATTAAATTTTCAAATTTAATCATTTACCTTTGGTCTACGATTAATTATGCAGTCAAATTGTAGCGGCGAGCTTTTTGAAAACTACAATAAGAACATTAACTAGTCATAAGTCCTGCATAAGAAAAGTTTTTACCATTTCTTTCGCGAAACGGCAGATGTTAATTTTTCTGCCAGCGTATGAAGATTTTCAACTTGCATATTGCAAAAATTATGGATTGAACAATGTTGAAAAATTCATAATTGTTATTCAAATTTTTTTATTTTTTTTTTTATTGAATAAATTAATACGTTGAGCACGTAAGTTCTAAATTTTAGTTTTCGTTCTTCGATACAATTTTAGTTACAAAAATATTATTGATTTCATTCTACGATTTGTAATCGAGCATAAATAATTTAATGTACTGTATGGTTTCAGTAGTAGCAAAAAACTATTGGAAAATAATAGCTGTAAGACTGAAATTATTATTTAGAGAGCAAGATTCTAATGAATACTAATTAGTTGCCGGCTGGCTAAAAATAATGAAATGATTTTTAATTAGAAAATTAGGTATAGCACCCATGCACCGAAGATTAATTCTGTATTTTTTATGGAAAGATTCAGTTCGTTAACCTACGTTATGTAACTAGTTTGATTTTGCTTGTAGTTATTTATTTTGTTCTTTTTAAAGCAGACGTCCTGTATGCGCGGATAGTTTTAAAACTAAATGCACGAAACAAAATTGCAAAATAAAATGTTTACTCTACTGCTTAGTTTGAATCTAATTGTATTGTTTCAGTTTGAACAGGAAAATTTAATTAATCTACATTTGATGTTTTAACGAGTTTTATAGACTATAGTTAGTAATCAATTTACATCTAATATAAATTGTAAAGCCTTCTAATGAAAAAGACAACACATTATTTAATTTGTTAGTTGAAAAGGAATTTAGTACAGTCTATTTCTTTCAATTTTGACGACTTTTAGCCTCATTCTTATTTAAGATTTTCATTTTAGAATTGCATATCAAATAGAATATTAATATCCACAATCGCGTTGTTTTTTCCTTAAAATTTTTCCGTCGTTCTCCTAATGCACTTTCGTTATTCGATATAAATTAAATAACAAATTGTTTCATTTTTTCTGACAATTTTCTATTGAGTATTGTAAATATTATTTTTGATTCTTGGATTATTTATTTTACTATTTATTTTTAAACAGAATACTTCGGAATCTTTGAAAATGTTTAATTAATTACTTCTGCATAAAATTTATGTAAGTAGATAGAGCAATATCAAGACGTTGCAGGAGTTGCAGGAGCTGATATGTTATACAAACCTCACGCGCTCTGATTCTACTTATTTCAAGTGGACATCGCCTGATGCTATAAGCTGATTAGTCCTTAACTTTTTGAAAACGAATATTCGCGCGATTTGCTCCCGCGTTCTTCTAAAGAAACAATGGAAAATGTAAAGCAAAAGCATCGACAGCGTGAGTGATGTATCGTTACGTTATTGTATTGCAAAAAAAAATTTAAATCTATTGTCAATGCAAATCAATAACGTCAGTAGTGTGTGCAATAGTTCACTTAGGTATTGTAGCTGAATTACGAACTGAGTAATTGTAATTAACTGAAGAGGAATTAAAAATGTACATAAATATTGTATATTTATGTGACTTTTTTAATTTTTAAAATCTCGTAATAAATTTTAATTTTAATTTATAATGGCTTTCATCCTCAAAATTGTAATCCACAAAAAAATTCTAAATTTTCTCCACTATATGTACGTAGAATATAAAGGTATTTATTTTCAATTTAGATATCTTATTTAATTTGACAGCTTCGCACATTTGCACACAATAGTGTTTAATATACTTAAAATTCGCTCTAAAGATAATCAGTATATTTAAATTATTTGTCTTACTTATGGTAAGTAAAACTACACTCATTATCTGGACTTGCGGTAACCATTGTTTAATAAAAAATGTTTATTATGTTTTGAACCCTTTTTCTGTTTAATAATAGGCATTGGTTTGTTATACACACAAGAATTGTACACATTTAAATTGCAAACAATTTAGCATAACCCGATATATCCATATGCAGGGTATCCCGAAAGTCCCGGAACAGTTGGATAACTTGAAAATGCAAACTTAAGGCCCTTAATTCAAACAAAAATGTTTGACTTGGGGGCTTTAGGATTTTTCCCTGACTATCCTATGGTAACTTTGGTTTTGACCTTAATCGTGACCTTGATGATTATTTTGAGATCAACTTTGATGTATTAAAAGACCTCTATTTTTGATCTCGGATTCTGAAAGAGGAGAAAATTTGACATTCAGGCATGTTACCATGTTAATAGTAAAGATCATCGATAAAGGTCATTTTTGACGTCAAAGTTGCAAGTGCAAATGGATTATATCGTATCGGATTTTTTAATTCTAGCGTATCTTTCGCGTACAACTTTCATCTTAAAAATGGCCTTTATGGATTAATCTTTACCATCAACATGACACGTCTGAATGTAAAATTTTTCACTCTTTCAGAATCCGGGGTCAAACGTAGGAGTTTCCATTTCACAAACCAAAGTTGATTTCAAAATATCCGTTAAGTCATGGTCAAGATCAAAATCAAGGTCACTATCAGATAACCAGGCAAAAATTCTAAAGCCGCTAAGTCAAACATTTTTCCTTAAGCTTGAATTTTTTAAGTTATCCAGTCCTTCCGGAACTTTTGGTACACCCTTTGTAAATGTTCTCAATGCCAAATTGTGCTTAATGTTTTAGTATACGATTCTTACGCGTATGAACAACAACACGGGCAACTATAAATGTTCTGACTCGATTCATGAAAGTTTCCACATTTTAGAATTTCGGTTGAAAGAATTTATGTTAGTCAATTTTTTCGAAATCTATCTTTAATTATAAAAAATATATGTAAATGCTGTAAAATTTTTTAGGTTTTTCACTTTTTAATTTTTTGAACTTACTTTGAACTTTTAAACCTTTTAATAAAGCCTTTAAATGGACACAAAAACTTAAATGTATAATATTCCGTATAAAAATATAATCATAATAAAATAAATAAATAGTAATGTAAATATTTTTATATACTTACTTCTTTTATTAACATACCTTTATCAAATTAGTTAAAAAAATAATCAATAAAACATAAGTACTAATTTAATTACTTGTCATTGATTATGAAAAAACGTTGAGAGAAAAAATATTAGAATAATTACAATTCCCCCAGAGAAAAATTGAGTACGTTGAACCGGCAGCCCTGCTGCCGCGTCAGACTATCTTGACATTTTTTTCTTTTCGTAAAAAAAACGTATACCGGTCGTGGCGATCTTTAATGAATATGCGATGATAAATACTCTGCGGCCGAGTTGAATGCGGCCAGTGTCAAGGGTTGCCGGATGTCGCATCGGATCTACATAGAATTCGTATGCGTTCTCGCTACCAGTTTTCTAACATTTTTACGATTTACAACTAACTCGTCGTTTTGTCGGATCATTTTTTGTAATTCTTTAAAATTTGCTGTATACGTTCGATCATTTTTACTAAAATTTTGAAAATTATTTGACCTACAGTAAATTTTATAGTGTAATAATTTTTCCTAAAACGCTTTTCTCCGCTTACGCAACAGTATTGATCAAACATTTACGTAAAAAAGTAATAATGAAAAATTGTCTGTATGTTATATTTTATACATAAACGGATAAATTATGTAAGTAATATTATTATTCTTTTATATTTACTTACTTGGTGTATTATGCAAATAAAATACAAAAGTGCATTGACGTATTTAGTAACGTTCTAAAAGGCAAAAGTGCACTTCAAGTACGCAACTTTTCGACGTACAATGACTCATTTCCTTGCACTGCCATGCAAATTTTAGACAAAACGCTCACATTCCTCATAAATTTTTACTAACTACGTAACTTTATCAATTCGAATTCATTTTTGATATTAAATATTACAACGGATTCAATTCAAAATTATTATAATACATTTCAGAAATTTTAATTTATTTTTATACATGAGCTTTTAAAAGCAGATAGAACTTTCTTTAAAAAAAAATACTTTCTTTAAAAAATTTAATTTCAAATTGATGTGTGACGTTCAAAAATTAAGTATGTTTTTAAATACTATATATAATTTCACTTTCCCCTCAATTGTATAATCAGGATAACTGTCCTTTTGCGCAAATGCTAAAGTGACAAACGTCGTGTTTTTTGTAACAATGGAAGCGCATCATCGAATATATGAATTTTCATCAAAATTATGTCACGAATATATGAATTTTTCTCAAAATTATGTTACTTGGCATTGTACTACATTTGAATAAATTTATTAATAACATATGTTTAGAAACTTTCTCTTGTTCTTATCTCATTTGCAAAATGATTCTTAAAACAATATTAAATTATTTAAAACCACTATTTAGAACAAACAGTTAGCATTTATTACTTATAATTTAACGCGAATTATTGAAATAATATAAATAAAAATTAAAAATTTTTGAGAATAAATATGTAGATTCACTGCCAATAAAAGCACAGCAAAAAGTATCGAAGTATACTATTTTAAATTTAAATTAATCAGATCATTTTTGGAAGATTTTGACCTCGAAGTTGGATCTGGGCTTCGAATCACTCCATTACATCAGGCTTCAGAGGTATTCTAATCTCAAATTGATAAAAGGGCTCTTCTTTGCCTACATTGTCGTATGTCAAGTAAACAAGGATGTCAAACTCAAGCTCGAGACATCGAGTAACAACCATAACAAACCCTTTTTTCCGAATGAAATCGACCCATATTCGCTAACTCGTCCCCTTTTTGCATGGTAGGGCACGACATCGTAAACGAAAAGTAGTTTTAACTCCAAATCATCGTATCGCCAAAAAATTGGATGAGAATTAACATTTGGTATCGCCTTTTAAAAGGCAATATTTATATTGTATTTTTTAATAGTGAAGCTATACATTTTCATTGAAAAAAGAGTTATCACTTGGCAGATTACGATGTAGGGCAAAACAAAGCCTTTTACGTTGATTTTAATAAAATTTAAAAAATGAAAACTTTTTAAGCAGAGATGAAGATGGCAATAGAATAAATTGAAATAAAACAATGATTTTTATTTATTAAATTTTAATGTCAATAATTTGTCTTATTTATCTACACAGTTCTAATCTATGCGCTCTTACTTAGTTCAAAAGTCGAAGTAAAAGCAAATGACAAATATATACTTATTTGATAATGAATTATATATAACTTACTAAATAAAACTACAAAAAGTATTTTTTTAAAATCTATCTGTTATTTCTTTCCCCCTATCAAATGCTGATTAAAAGATGCCTTATCTTCAATTGTTTCTCCATTAATTACCGCTGCCACTTTCTCGTCATCCAACATTGTGAGGTGATTTCCTGTCACGTTAAAGACTTCCACTTTATCGTTTGTAATCTAAAATATTATATTTCATTCATTAATTTTATTTATTTATTAATCTTAATTGTATAGTTAACGATTACTTATAATAAACAAACATTGAATTTTTTTTAATGTTTAAATTTGTAGGCAGGTTTTTATTTTAGTAACTATCGTTGAATTATACGATTAAAAAATTAAGTATATCAATTAATCGGTCAAATAAGGAAAAGTAATTGTCTATTTTTAAATTTGAAGTCGTTATAAAGATTTAAATTTTACCTTGGACAAGCCGTAATCGCCAGCAATCGAATTACAACTTGCTACAGTAGGTTTGAGCAAAATTATTGGAGCTTTGATAGGAGGTAGTTGAGACGCGTCATATTTTCTCATGACCTTTAATCTGTTGTATACAGCAGTAACTAAAGCTCCCCGATCTTCCAAAGATACTTTAAGATCTTGAGTTGGTAGCCGTGAAATTAAAACTTGCAACTTGCTTTTCCAGTCATTGTACTGTTTACAATCTTCTATAAGCTGAAAATAAATTTATTTAAAAATTCATTTAAAAATAAGTAAAATAAATTGATTTAGAACTGAAAAACATTTAAATACTTTGTGAAAATTATTAAAAAATTACCTAAAGTGCACAAACAATAATAAATACCTTAAGTGTATGAACAATAATAAAAAGAATTAAATAAAAAAAACTTCAATTACATATTTTGCACTTATAAGGAGATAACTAAGAGAATTTGACTCAAACTTTGGGAAGACTGTGGATATCAAAATGTGAATATAACCAGAATTGTAGGATCTAACGCCTCTGTAAATTGAAATAGTCAAGTTACGGAGCGTCCTTTTTTGGTATTCGATTTTGAATTAATATAACTTATGAACTAGTTTCTTTTTTTTTTTTAATTTTACCCCTGTAATCTTCAAAGTTAATTATTTGCGTTGAAAGTTATATTTTTTTCATTTTCCACAAATAATACTTCCAGACGTTAAATCCTACAATTCTTGTTATCTTTATATTCTTATTAATTAGTATGTTTACGCAAATTACCTGTGCTGAAGACTGGCCAGGTGCGAGCATGCTTTGAACGCTTAGTAAAATGTTATTTTGCAATTCTTCATCGCTATCACCCTTGAATTGTTCTTTGACGATGGTCTTTATATGTTCTGGTGCACCGTCAATAAGGAGCAATCGCCCTTGAAAACCTCGTGATTCTAATCTTCTCATTAATTCAATTGCTAATACAGCACCGTACGAGTATCCAACTATAAAGTAGAAACGTCGATTCTTACTTCTCTCAAGTACTTGCTGAAATGACAAATAAAAACAAGTACTCGCATAAATCTCATCTAGTTTCTTGAACTTCGATTTAATTATTTACATTAGGCAAATTTAATGCGTACCTTCAACATCTCATCAGCTATCTCAGGAACAGACTTTTGAGAGTTATGGATTAACCCTTGCAAACACGTAGCCGGTGCTTTAATCTTTGGTGCAAGGGTCGAAAAGACTGCACTCAAGCCTTCAATACCGGGAATAAGGAAGACCTCTTCTCTACCAGGTTCCTCTTTCGAGGGTAGTCTTTCGCAGGGCTGATCGTTGATGTCTTCGTTACCAGCTAGGCGAGCAATTAATCTCAGTCCATTAATTTCTTCAGCTTCTTCGGTGGGAGCTCTTTTGGCTTGGCGAACTACGCTCGCTTCATCTTCGTCAGACATTTCTTTGAGTTTGGCAAAATTAAGACCGCGGATATCCTGAGCTGTAAGGAATACTTCGAACTCGCGTTCCAGTGTCTGTTTAATTTCAACGGACATCATCGAGTCCATTCCAAGTTCAGCAAGCGACGTGTTCGGACTTACGCCTTTCAAGTCCTTGAGTCCTGCACAGAAAATACACAAAAAGCAGTAATCAATATACAAAGTACAAATGAAATTAAAATTTTCATAAATTTAAAATATTCTTCAGAAAAATTTCTAATACATGTATCAAAGGAACTTCAAGATATTTACCCATAATGTTGAGTACAGTATCAACGACGCTCAGAGCTCCAGCGCCGCCTGCTCTCTTTTCGGCTACGACCATACTGGCTACCACAGGTCGTTTCTGCTGTAAGAATCCATCTAGTTCCTCGAGGCAAGAGTTTATTTTTTGCTGAAGGGTACCACCAATGACCAGTTCTTTATTATCTTCTTGCATATCTGCGACTAGACCCACGTCTCCAACAGCACCCCATTGTATCGCTAATCCCGGCAATCCTTCTAATACTCGTCTTTCACAAATTCTCTCCATCACCTATTAAAAATACCAAATGATAAAAATATCAGAATTAAATCGAAATTTAGATTAGGAAAACTTACAGAGTTAGACATTCCATAATTTGTTTGACCAGCATTTCCTCGTCCGCACGATACAGAAGAGAAAACGACAAAATGTTTCAGTTTTGGGCAAATTTTTCTGGACAGTACGTCGAGATTTTTTGTTGCCCAGGCCTTGGAACGGAAAGATTCTTCAAAGAACTCCGAATTCTGATTCTGCCACACGGCATCTTTAAGTACAACAGCCAGGTTGAATATAGCATCGACCGGGGCACTCTTTGCTGCTGTTTCTAAAATGGCTTGGCAATCTTCACGCCTTGATGCATCTTTGCCCGAAATGATAATTACACGTACACCATAACTTTCCCAGAGTTTCACTCGCTGACGTTGATACCCATTTTTCAATCCAGTTCGAGAAGTGATGATCAGATGTTTAGCATTGCGTAAAACTAACCAATCCGCTAATTAAGGACATTTAAAATATTCAGTTGATATTGAAAATACTTTAATATATGTATATATATATATAAATAAATTTTAATATTTTTATTTTTGATGATTTACCTAGTTCGAGGCCAAAACCACCGAGACCACCCAAAATTACGTAACTGCGATCTTGCAGGCAATAGAAACGTGGTAGAGCTGGAACACTCCTGGGGCATTTATTGTCTTCGTGTACTTTAATGATAACTTTACCGTAATGTTTACCGGCAGCCATAAAACGAAAGGCTTCTTCTATTTGATCCTTTTCAAAAATGGTTCTATTTTAACAAAGAAAATAACTTTAAATTCAAATCCAAAAATAATTAATTCTGGTAAAATAGACACTAGTTTATCTTGCCTTGTAAGTGGCTTTACTGCACCCTTTTTAATTCCTTCACTCATTAGTCTGCAAACTTCGTGTTTCTTCTCTCCGCCGTGAGCGAATAAAAGATCAAACATGACACCAACGAATTTTATTTCCTTCAGGAAACACTCCATTCCCAGAAGATTATTGGCAGTCAGATCAAATTTTCCGATTTCAAGGAATCTTCCACCATATCTCAAACACTTGACAGAAGTTAGCAGTTTCTCTTCAGCAAGACTGTTCAAAACGATGTCAACACCTTCGCCATTCGTCTGTTCAATAATCATCTTTTCAAAGCTGGTGTCTCGCGAGTTACCAATATGACTCTCTGGAATCTGAGGGAAGTGCTTTCGAATGAAATCTCGTTTTTCTGGAGTACCAACCGTCGTGAATACTTCGCAACCTTCATACAGAGCTAAGTTTATCGCTGCTTGACCGATACCTCCAGTGCCAGCGTGAATTAATACTTTGTCGCCTTTTTTCATGTTGCCTAATAATTACATACATATTAATTTAATGCTTCTAAGAAAGATTGTTAAGAAACGAAAAGATTCGGCTTGTATTTACCGTTCATGTAAAGCGCGTAATAACAAGTTCCGTAAACACAAGGTATGGTGGCTGCATCTTCAAGGCTCCAATTCTGCGGTACATCCCACAAGAATGTAGGATTTGGTATGCACAAATTGGCAATAGACCGACCTGGGAGGAATCCCATTACTCGTCTTCCTTTTAATGTAATACCAGAATATTCCAGACCCAGTACACATTCTTCCATCATTCTCTGCCCCACCGCGACTTCGGGAGAAAGTTTTCCAGTTGCCAACATGACGTCCCTAAAAATTTTAACAAATTGTAGAAACATTTTTTAAATATTACTTACGTTATCAAAACTTTACTTGAAATTGATGGGAGAGTAGTGAACGTTGACAAGATCTTGATCTTTGCAGTCAAAGTTTTGAATGGGTCCTTGAATCCAAGTCAATGAGCTTAAGTCGCCTCGAATCTTTTGACCGACCCAAGCATGTTGCGCTGCTATTAGCGTTTTCGGCAATGGTAAATGTCGATAGCTTCCCCAGAGACCATTTTCATTAACGACCGATACCGCCAAATCTTTTTGTAGTTCTTTCGCATAAAATGCATCCTGTAGAGAGAATTTAGGAGCCCTAGGATCTTGAATTAACAAACCACGAACAGATTCACCGCCAGGTTCTTTTCTTAAGCAATTTACGAGACCCAGCAATCCTAAAGATTAAAAAAAATTAAAAAAAACGAAAATTTAGTCTTGAAAACGTTGGAAGTTTGATTACCATTTTCATATCCTTCTTGGCCTACAAAAAGTATTCTTACAATTTCATTAGTTTCTTTTTCTAGCTCCTCTGACATAATCGCCCGCATTTTATCTACCCAGGTGAATTCGTTATTACTGACGGGAATAACAACTACTTTATCTGGTGATTTTTCTTGCTTCTTCAGTAAAATAAGCACTTCGTTCTCAAATTTCTTTTCCAAAATGATATTTAAATTTTTACTTTGGACTACTGCTTCAATATTGTTAGCTTCTCTCGCTTTTTCACGTGTCAACAAAAAGCCGCCTTCTTTTAATGCTGATAATAATAAATTCAAATTTTCTAGTCGATCTTTTGTCAATAAATTATGACCAATTGCTATCACAGCATTTGTTTCAGCAGTAAGTTTCGTAGGACTAACTATGGGTATAGTTAATGGTAAGTCATCTTCATCAAATTTACTTTTTGTGCTTACAACACTAACGTCAGCTTGAATCAGAGGAAGATCGCCAAGAGATTCGAGTATGAAAGGACTCAATAGTCTATCGACCAATATTTTATCAGCTTCTTCAACGAGTTCGACAGTCTTTATTTTGATTCCCAAGTGGTTTTCCGTAGCTATGTGTGTTGTAAGTCTACTAATTTCGCGAAGGCCAACTTCAGCTCTATCATAATGTGGAACAAATTTGTATTCCTCAAGTACAGCATCACCGGCAGGTTTTTTTCTTGCAATAGCACTGACTTTTAAGCCACGAATTTCCACACCACCGCAAACGACCACGTCATAAAGTTTGTTAACGTAAACTGGAAATTCTGAAAGAAGTTTAATAACATATTTACATACAAATTGAATACTTAAGTAGACTGCTCGTGATCACTCTGTAGTAGCAATTATCATGATTTTCTTACGTACTCTTTCCTCCTTCTGTTTTTATATCCTTAAGGTGTTCCTTAGTGTCGATAACAAGTTTCTTTATGCTAGTAGGAACAAAAAGACCGCGAGTGTCTACCCCAAGGATCTGCATCTGCAGCATATTGTCCATGAAAGAAACCCAATCATTGTTCCAGGTAATATGTCCTTTTGCACCGCCGACTGTTGCGGACGTGATATTTCTGTATAAACCAGAGTAATGGTATCCGCGAAGTCTGAGCTCTTTGTAAATATCACGAGTGTCCATTACTTCTTCCTCCTTGACGTCTGGTAAAGGTGCATTTAATTTTTCTGCTGCAGGATTTGAAGAGACTGCTATATAACCTGTTACTACAGCTGCACCGCCTTCAACGACCTCAAATCTTCCCGTACCTAAATATTGATTTCTTTAATAACTAATCGTAATGCTTACTAATTATTTATATAAATTATATTACCTTTTGAAATCGTTATTGTAAACTCAATGGTTCCATCTTTAGGAATGTTTGTAGCTCTCAAAAATCTTACATCATTAAACACAACGGAAACCTCAGTGTACAATTCACCATGCATCATACCTATAGTTTCCCACACCAAAGCTAAATATCCCGTTGCCGGGAATAAATTTCTCCCGTCAATGACATGTCCAGCCATTGGTTCATACTCCGAATCTACCACTGATACTTTGACAATGCGTTCACTAGATGTATTCTTTTGCTGAGACTTATACGATGTCACGAACCAATCATCTGAATGTTCCCATTTAATTAGTGGTGAGATCATTGGTGTTGTGCGGCTTACCGGAAGTTGAACGGGTGGATAAAGATTTACTGAAAGCGCAATTTATACCTTGATTTTGTGTTTTATAAATAAGAGCAGTTTGTGGTCATTGTCTTTCATACCTAGCTTAGGACGCATGCCTACAAGGTACATTTTTCCAAGAGCTTGAAGAAGAAACTCAAGATTGTTGCTATGACCTCGCAGCGTTAGAGGAATATTTGCCACGGTTGGTGCCAGTGCCCGTTTAACAATAGCTTGAAGCAATCCGTGGGGTGCAATTTCGATGGCTATAGCATCTTTTGGAATCAGAGCTGATACTTCTTCGAATAATACGGCATTGAGTAGATTGTTGGTATGATACTCAGCGGATGAATATTTTGCGGCTACGGTGTCCCATTTATCCATGGGTACTGACGTACTCAACCACTTTGCACTTCGTGGTTTTGGGTTTGGGATTATTTTTTGCAAATAATCCAAGAGTTTCGGTCCAGCTGGTGCAATGTAGCGGCTGTGGTACGGGATGTTGCTACATGGAACTTCCCTTGCGAAGATTTTCTTTGCCTGTGCATACACACATGTTTAAATAGTGATTTATGGTTCATAAACAAATTTTTAAACTTTACTTTAAGTTCTTTACCGTCAATTCAGCAACAAATTTTTTCATAGATTCTGCTGGTCCACTAATTGTTGCACTTTCGGATGCGTTGTGACAAGCGACTTCAATATCAGGTGGGCACAATTTTCTAAGTTCTTTGAAGCCCATTCCCACTGCTGCCATTGAGCCGTGAATAACTTTCGTTTCAATAGAAGCCATACCACGAGAGTACGCAGCCAGGATCATTTGTTCGGCGGTAAAACAACCATCAGCATAAGCACATCCCAATTCACCCACCGAATGACCGATTATATTGTCAGGTTCAATGCCAAGTGAATGAAGAACGTCTACTAATCCAATCTGAAAATTTATAAAATTTTTATTAACGTTGATATAAACAATTCCAACAGTGAAATGTTATTGCATTCATGAAGGCATAAGTTACCTGAACAGCGGCAATACCAACGAATGAATTTAAAATGTTGTCAAAGGCTGATTTGTCCTTGTTCGTAATTACGTGGTAAATGTCAACACCAAAGGGTTTCAGAGCTGCATCACATTTTTTTATAGCTTCGGCAAAAATAGGTAATCGCAGCAAGGCCTCTCCTGCAGTAAAGTATCAGTGAAATTTCATTTATAATAGATTCTTTATTTTGAAAAGCATATAAAATATAAATCAAACAAAGATCTTACCCATTCCCGGCCATTGTGAACCCATGCCTGAGAAAACAAACCAAACTGGTCTCTTTATTCCGGGGAAAGTTTTCACTTCTGTTGGTGGACTATTAGCAACTCCTTTTGCTGGTAGAATTGTATATCCGCGATACATATGACCGTTTATATCGTCCGCGTGAATTTTGTGATATAAATGTATGTATTCCGCGTCAACTGGCTTACTTTTAAGCTGCACAAGTAAATTAATTTTTTTGTAATAAATTATACGATTTTGTACCAAAAAATATTAATTGCTCATCTAAATCGAATAATAAATTTTTCTTAAAATCTCACTTTATTTATTATGTGATGTACTGCTTCTTCCGTTCGACCAGATGTGACAACTAATCGTGGAAGATCGTCCTTTGGTGCGCCTTTATTTACTTTTTGCTTAGGATTAGCTTTGAGTAATATGTGAGCATTCGCTCCACCAAATCCAAACGAATTAATAGCAATGTATTCACTTGGCAACGGAGTGAGATCTGTGACAACCTTTACTCTTCCTTTTTGCAGTGATTCAATACTTCGCTTCGGAGTCTTGAAGTTTATATTAGGGGGTATCATACCAGATTCCATCGAAATTATGGCCTACAAAAAGGTAAGTAAAATCAAATTTTACAAAGGCAATTTTACAATTTCTTATATTTTTCCGGCAATAAATCTAGCTCACTTTGAAGACAGAACAGAGTCCACTGGCAGGCTCCGAGTGGCCCATATTTGACTTGCATGATCCGATGAGCAGCGGCTTTTTACGACCTGGGCTGAAAACTCTGTCGATGGCATTGACTTCTTCAGGATCGCCGACTTTGGTACCAGTGCCGTGAGCCTCCACGTAGCCCACTATACTCGGTGGAAGACCGCACTCCATATAGAATTCTTTTAGCAGTACACTTTGCATGTGACTCGACGGAAAAGTGACCCCCTGTTCCTTATAACCGTCGCAGTTCAACTTGCCGTGGACCACAGTTGCGTAGACGCGATTCGCATCCTTGGCTTTTTGCAAGAACATCATGCAGAAGGCTTCGCTTCGGACGTAACCATCGGCTTCCTCGTCGAAGGCCTTGCAGCGACCATCGACAGACAGTACACCTAATTTTTAAGAAAAACAAATTAATGTCCACTCGCGAGCAGTCGTTTAGGAATAGAATTTATTCTATAAAATTATTTATTTTTCTTGTTCATCGCGAAAAAGATGTACAATTTTTTTAAAATCTTACATTTAGCATTGATCATGAAATGTTTTGGCGTACCTAATTTGAAAAATTGCATGGAAACGTAGGGGTGCAGGCAAAGATTTCCTGCTCCTACAAGGGCAGCGTCGCAAAGACCTTCATGAATCGCTCTGTAGGCATGTTCCAATGCGTAAAGACCGGAGCTGCAAGCTGTGTCTATAGTGTAACTTGGACCATTGACTCCGAGCCAATAAGAAATGCGATTCGATAACATAGCCCGAGCGCAACCTGTAATACCGAAACCGTTTACCTAAAAATAAAAATAAAAAATACATAATTAGCCCGAACAATTTTCGTTGTGTAAATTTAGCAAGTTAATTAGCACCAGACTCGAATACAGGAAATGCAAATTTCTGCTTAAAATAAGCTACAGTTCCTCGGTGATATTTAAAAGGTGTCAAAGTTCAGGGACCAGAAATAAGCTCGTGCTGATCAATAAATGAAAGACCATTGTAGTAGATGAAAATTCACCTGCAATTTTTCATAAAACCAGGTCTTCTCAGACTCTGAGAAGCAAGCTCCGATGAAAACGCCGGTCCTAGTTCCGTGCAAATGTTTGGGGTTGACTCCAGCATCAATGATGGCCTCGTAAGCGTGCTCAAGTAAGATCCGGCACATTGGGTCCATAGTATGGGCCTGTTTGAAGTGCACTCCGAAAAAGAGCGAATCGAACTTCTCGACCTTGTTTACTTTACCAGTGCGCTGGGGAATTTCCGGATGATCTGCGGAATTAAACAGCACGGATTAGCAAAAACTAGTATGAAAAGAAATGCTTAACGGTGCTGTTTTATAAATTAAAGACAGGTGAATTCTTAGCGAAATTTACTTCATTTTTGTTTTGAATGAGGTGAGATTTCTATCCGATTGCGTAACGTAGCATTCAGCCTTTATGATTTGTTCTCACGGTTGCATGAAAATATTGTCTGATGGACTATATGTACCGAGCTTGTTTTTAGACTCGTGGGAATTTCCATAATTGAATATAAAGCTTGGTACGCAAATTTTTACGAATGAAATGCATTAACATGCGTGCATTTAATTTAATTAAACACACGCTACAATACGGAAATTATATTCCTCTGTATTTTATCCGCTCATTATTAATAGGTTTTTCTTTTCAGATCAAATAAAATCTTTTTGAATCGAAAAATCATAGTTTTCATGAGTAGAGCAAAATCCTTTGATAACAGATCCTCTTGCGTACAAGAGGATTGAAGCTAGTCACAAAAGGACTGCTTCCTCGCCATGCAATGCTTTCGTCGAGAATGTAATTTTCATTGGTTACAAAAAGAGCATGTTTTCGGTTATATTCCTCGGTAATAGTCTTTTTTCCTACTTAGAGAAAAAAGACCACGGGAAGCCCCGCCTTCGGCGGAGAAAAAAGGCTTTGCCTTTTGACTTTCTAGCGTGTTAATTCTAAAATTATAATCCTTTTATTACAAATAGAAGTCCTTTCCTCTTGTCGTAAATCAATTTTTAAAATTGAAAATACATTTGCGTTCAAAATCATATCCTTTTGTGACCATGCAACTTGATTTAGAGAGGATTTTCCGTGAGTCACAAGAGGAAATGCGCTAGGACAAATATTCAGAAGAATTTTCTCTTCTGACAAGCGGATTCCTTTTGTAATAAGAGGATCGTTTTTTTCAGTGTGCGACACGTAGCGTAGAAGTGATTCTCGCACTCGTGTTTTTGTCCTCCTCTTCGCTTCCTCGGAGGGCAAACCCGACTCGTACGAGAAACATATCTTTGCATAATTGTATAGCCAATTTTCTACATACGGCGTTAGAGGGTTAATTAAACTTTAATGATAAAATTTAAAATTAATTCTAAACCATGATTTCATAAATTTTAATTATTAATGATGTATAAAGATAAAAGTCAATACATGACCAATAAAACCAAGACAACTAAATGGCTCGTTGGCTATATTTTTAAACATTGGCTTGTTCATCCACAATATATAAATTTTAACATACGTCTATGTATAACATCTATATATAAATTTTACCAATGCTAAACTGTGCACAATTTTTATGTGCAAGATCAGCAACACGTCAACTTTTTTATATTGCACAAAGCACTTGTTTATCTGAATCTTTTAAATTGCTTAAGTTGTTTAATTGTATCTTTTAAATACTTTTAATACTCTATGTAATAATTTACACTGTTTGCATAAGACTTTGAAAACTTTTGAGTAATCGTTCTTCTTTCAAAATATTCATTTATTTTAAATATAATGCCTTTTTTTTAATACGTTAATTTCTTTTTAAGTTAAGTTAATTTCTATAATTTTATAAAATTTTAAAAAACAATAAATTTAAAGGCTATAAGATATATAAAAAAAATAAAAATGTACGGTACTTTAGAAAGATGAATATGTAAAACTGATTATTGTTTATCCTTTTTCTGGAATTTTTGGTTTATTCGTAAAAATTGAAGAAATACATTTTTTTTAGTGTCAAGGAAAATATGAAATTATGGTTTAATATGCTTTATTTAAAAATCTATGAATACTTACCCAACTTCCACCGACGATCATCATCAGTTACAAGATCGCGCTTAGTTCTCAAATTCTCTTGAAATTCTTCAATATTGTCGGATTCTGGAAATCTTCCAGCAATGCCACTGATGACGATCTCATCTCCAGGCTCTGGTTTCGGCAGCTTCCGGGGTTGCAATTCCCACTCTGCTATTCCGTCAGAATCCATTTCCTCTTAAATATTTCACTGTCGAGTGATTCAATGTGAGCACTCTTAATAATCTGCCGTTTAAGATCTTAGGTAAGACACTTTGAACGCCCACCACATGAATGCACAACGACTTAGAGGGGATGAACTTGCACGAATTCTTGAAGTACCCCACAGGATCCGAAGAAACCACGCAATTGTCGCGAGTCACTGGAGGCGGAAAAATGAAAGCACGAAAGCAAGGGGGGCCTTTTATAAGTGCCACCTGCTCGCGTTCTGTCGTTGTCAGTGAAACTTAAATTTCAAATTTATCGCATGGACTTACGTTACATGTCTTTGGATAACACAAATTTCGTGCATATATTTCAATATTTTTAAAGGCCATTATCTTTAAGATTTATACAATATATTACAATGCACAAAATGAACTCGTAATGTTATAGTTATTAAAAACCGCGACCGCGAGCTATTCTATTATCTAGAATCCAATTTATTATGGAACTTTTTTCAAAGATTTTAAAGTCTCTCTTGAATATATTTTAATCTTTCTTTATTATGACACGTGATTTTTCGAAATGTATTATAGGGGATAATATACTGACAAGTTTATCATCTTAAATTTTTATATACAAAATAAAATTGAATTAATAATACATGTAGATATAACATTTTTAGAATAATGTATTAAATTTTTCGTTAAAAACTTTGGTTCAAACTCTTGTACATCAATTAACAAGATGCCGATTGGAGATTTTCATTATTGATTGGTTCGTCTGGTGACCGTTTTAAAAACTTATTTAAAGTTTTGAGCAAGATTTAAATTTTTTAATCTTTTCAAAAGAAAAGTAACTATTTTAAATTGATTGGTCATGCCAATAGTTTCCGGTCAAAATGATAATTTTAAACTTTAGAAAATAAACATTCATGAAATTCTTGAAATAATTTGAAATAGTTTGAAGTTTTTTCCACTGAAAAGACCAAATAAGTTAAATTTTGGCTTTTTCGATCAAAAATTAAATATAAATGTAATATTCTAATCGGAATAATTGCAAAAAATATCCACTTTTATAAAAAATAACGCAGTGTTCAATTGCAAAATATTGGACATTTAACGTTTGGTTTACATATTCTTTTAAATATCCTTTCACATTTGAAAAACTGCTGGAAAGGCACACTGTCGGAAAGGTACCATAAAACCATATAAAATTTTATAAGAAAGCTGTAAAATACCTTATACGGGTATGCGTCTGTATTTGCACCATTTTACCAGGTCTTTCCGACATGGTTGCATGTAATATCGATACGAACACTAAAAAAAATTGATTAAATTTAAGTAACTGTATTTACTTATTTTTTTCTAATTTTTATTTTAACAACTAATATTTTAAATTATAGTGAGCAATAAGAAAATATTGACTAGTCAGACCATTTATTTGTTAAATAAAGTAACTTTGTTATGGTTTAGTAAATTGGTTTTTCAGAAAAGAATTATAGGCAAATATAATTGTCTATTACTACTTGCACAATTATTTTGCAACATTTTTCAAAAATATTTACGTCACTGAAGATTTGTTAAAAACTTTAACATTATTCGTAAAATAAATAATAATATAATTTTGTTATCATAAATTACATGATATTCATTTTGATTAGCCATTTATTATTATTATAATACGATTATTTAAAAATAAGGTAAAATATTTTTAATGTGTAGTACTATTTATAAATTATTTTTAGACATTTTCGTTTATTTGAGCTAATTTTTATTATAGCTCTTGACAAATGCAAGGATCTTTTGACAATTAACGATTAAAACTTTAAAACCAATTTAAAAGTACGAATAGAATAATAGAATGATTCATACTTTTTTATAACCGAAAGAAATTCGAGAATTACATTTATATTTATGATGCTTTGTTATTTCGAGTGTTCTTTCGTTGGTTAGAAGAACATAGGAAACGTTGTTCGATCTTTAGTCAATGAGGATAGGGTAGGTAACATTCGATGGTCTAGTGATTAGCTAAACGATATATTAAAGCTGATGTTTTTTCGATTTTTGTTCACAGAAGTTCTTTTTGTAATTTAACTATGTTGACGTTTATTGAAATTGCTAACATAATCCTAACGTTGAGAAACGTTTTTTCATAATTTTCGCTATTCTTACGATTGTTATGAATTAGTGCGAGAGTAGAAGGGATTTTGTGGTCAATTGAGGTCCACGACTTCACCCAAGTGTTTTTTATGTATTTTTTCCTCCTCAACATGAATTTCGAGGGTGAAAGTTCGAAAAATGGCCAGGGAAATTGTTATAAACAATTTAATTGTTTGAACCGTTTTCCTGAAAAAACTATAAAAAGTACTGGCATCCGAGACATATCAAATTATTACTTATTTAATAAGTTTTAAAAATTCAAAAAAGTTAATTAGAGCCGAAGTTATTGCAAATGTAATGCAAAAAAGTGGGCTTTTAATGTCATTTTTTCTCTAATTAAGATAATGAGGCTTTCAAACCTTTATTTTGAAGAAAAAACATTGTATTATCGATCATAATAAAAGTTATTATTCAAAAATAACGAATAAATTGTTCCCAGTGCTTCAAAATTGAAAATATTGCCAATCATTGTGAATTTAATTTGTTTAAAAGCTATTTTCAATTGTTTGAAGTAAAACAATTGCTAAAAAGTAAATGGATGTTACTCTACGTACAACGAACTAACATTTAGCACTTTAAAATTCTTCATTTTTTTTCACAGATTTATGAAAATCATTTTATAAATAAACTAACGAAAAAGTGCATTGCGCGACCGCAGGTACATTAAGGTTCGAAACTTCATTTTCTTCGCTGCATAAATTTTATTATATGATAATAAATAAATACTATTATATACAAACTTTACAATAATTTAAAAAAAATTAAAACAACCTATATCTTAATATTTTAATCTTTACAAATGCTTTTTGCACGCACGTTCTTTCGCTTATTCTTATTTTTAAAAGCAGTATTTTATTTATAATATATAATATTTATTTAAAATGTTTATTTATTATCATAAAATAAAATTTATGCAGCGAAGAAAATGAAGTTTCGAACCTTAATGTACCTGCGGTCGCGCAATGCACTTTTTCGTTAGTTTATTTATAAAATGATTTTCATGAATCTATGAAAAAAATGAAGAATTTTAAAATGCTAAATGTTAGTTCTTTGTCCGTAGAGTAACATCCATTTATTTTTTTTGCAATTTTTTTACTTTAAACAATTGAAAATAGCTTATAAACAAATTAAATTCTGGTTACACTGGGAATAATTTATTCGTTATTTTTAAATAATAACTTTTATTGTGATCGATAGTACAATGTTTTTTCTTCAAAATAAGAGTTTGAAAGTCTCATTATTTTGAATAGAAAAAAATTACATTGAGAAAAGTAAGCGAAAAAGCGTAAAAGCGCACTTTTTCGCATTAAATTTGCAATAATTTCGGTTCTAATTAAGTTTTTTGAATTTTTAAAAAACAGATGGATTCCTTATTAATTAAGTAATGATTTGACACGTCTCGGATGCCAATACTTTTTATAGTTTTTTCAGAACGGTTTAAACAATTTTAATTAATTTTTCTGACCATTTTTCGAACTTCCACCCTCGAAATTTGTGTTGAGGAGGAACAATACATAAAAAAAATTTGGGTGGAGTCGTGGACCTCAATCGGCCACAAAACCCTTTCTACTCCCGCAGTAAATATTTTTACTTAATAATTTAATTGAGAATATGATTGCTTTGTGAAATTGTTAACATATTTATTTTTTCATCCATCCAATATTCATATGTTAATAAAACATCATGTAGTAGTTAATAAGAGATATTGAAAATAGTATATACAGTTTTATTATAAATAATGGATACGTTTCATCTGAAATTTTAGAGCCTCATAAAAATTAATCAAATTCCTCTTTCAAGACAATGAATAATGTAAAAGTAAAAAATATGCATATTGCAAACATTTGTTAGTTAAAAATTAAAGTCTGTATAAAATTAAATTAATTATTAATTAATCAAAAACATTCTTCATTAATAGCGTTACATTGAAAACAGTTTTTTTTTAATATCACCAAAAAGGTAGAAACGTTATATTATACTTTTTTACTGTGGATTTAAATTGATAACTATAAAAACCGCATATACTTATAATTTTATATTTAATTCTTTATTTACATCATTTCCAGTCATTTTTAAAATTATACTGTAATTGTTTACAAAATTCGTAGTAATCACAAAATTGAAATTGATTGATTCTGGTACGCATGAAATGTTTTAGTATTTAGATGTTAACTTGATAACTGTTTGATTCTTGTTGCAATCTTTCGTATTTAGCCTCAAGTTCATTCTTTTCTTCAGTAAGTATGGACAATCTAGCATTCAGTCGCTCTTTTTCAGAATGTAAATGATCCATGCGGTCCTCGCTTTCACGGAATTGCTTAAGCGTAGAGTCGCACTCACGGCGAAGAGCTGCACTAGAAGATTGCAGCTCTTCTATTTGATATTGAAAGAATTATATTGTAATAGTTTAAAAAATTCGGATTAATCACAAAATTGAAATTGATTGAATCTTGTACGCATGAAATGTCTTAGCATAGCAAAATATTTGTCTAAATATATCACCCAAATTGTATTTATAATGTATAATATTTGTTTCATTTTTTATTTGTCAAAGAAAAAAGATGATCAGGTTTTCTTTGGTGTTGCAAGCTAGTTGCTTAAATAAAAGCCATACGTCGATGAATTTGTAAGCAGCTTAAAATATGTGAGAATTGTGTCAAGTGCGACGCTGCAGATTGTAACATGTGTCTAGTGTCAAGGGTTGCCGGATGTGGTGTGCTTGTAGAATAATATCTTCCGTCTATGTTCATAAACCGTTATATTTTTAAAAATGTTTTGAGCGACTCCGATCTTTCCAAGCAGTTGAAGAATTTTTTAAAAAAACCTATGAAAAAACTAAAACCTATTGTTCACATAAAATCATAAGAATTATGAATTATCATTAATATTTATATAACTCGCTAGAAAATTTTTATAAACAGTTTTATTTAATAAGTGCAATTAATTGCTTTTTTGTTATTTTTATCATATAAATTCGTATTAGATTTACGTTAATGTACAATATTCAAACATATATTACGGTTTTAATTAAGTATATCACGCTAAACAATATATGGTCTTAAGCAATTAATACTTCTTTGTATATCTTACATTAGACCTTGAATCACTTATTTCATAAAAAAATACTAAGCATCTTGTACTTTCTTTCTAGAAGGTACACAATTCGTTAAGTAACCAATATATATATATATATGTATATATAATTTTCTCTGGAAATTACATCTTATTAAAAAAATTCGTTTAATTGAATGAGTTTAATTTGTACATTCTTTTAAAAAAAAGTTTCTTGTGCAAAATTAAACTCTTTGTTCAAACAAAACAATTTCAATAAGATATAAAATTCATTAAAATTCATCAACAAAAAGATTGATACAAATTTCGCTTGAAAATTTGATGGTACAAATCATGAGTAGCAAATCAGAGTTTTCACATTTAAATTATATTACATTAAATTAATTGTATGCTTTAACTAAATAAAATTAATTTTTTACATAACTAAATTGACAAGATAAGGCAATAAATATCATCATTCCATACTTGTATGAAGTCTTTTCTTATAAAAATTATTCAAGATTATTGCTTGAAGTAGAAGTATATATTTAAAACTTTATTAATGGTTGAATGAGTTTGCGAAGTGAACTTTTTTCCCTTGACCATCGAGTACTTCCATTAAACTCGATGTAAAGCTAAATTCTGACGAACTGTCATCGTTTTGAGATCTGAAAACAAATACAAGTCTTACCAATAAAAAATTAACTAATTTTAAAATCATGTAGACTTAAATTTTCTTACAGTGTATCAAGACTAGTTAAACTACTATTACAGCTCTGCAGGTTCGAAACTCCTTCAATTTTTAAAATTTCCAATATGGAGTTAACAGTAGATACATAAATTCCTCGAGATGCTGCTAATCCCAAGAATCTAGGATTATTCAATTCTATTAAAGAACGACCTGAACTCGTTGAAGGGGACTTAAATGAATTTGCTTCGAGTTTAATGACTTCAACGGATGAAAAGTGTATGATGAAGATAAATGGTTTGCGGAATGCTGAAAAATAAGAGATATTAATTTTGAGTAAATTTATTTTTTATCGAAAGATAAGTCGAAAGATAAAATAAAAATGATTCATAAAATATGAAAATAATAAAATTAAAATTAAAAGTTGTAAGAAAATAAATTATAGCTTCAGTTTTGTGATTATATAATTTCACAAAGTTAAAATAGTATAGTACATTCTATATAAATAATGAAATATAACTCATTACCGAATGCGAAAGGCAGGTGACTCCACGTCGGATCGATGTTTCGGGTTCGTTGACCAGTTTCGTTAACAAAAACGCCGAACTCGTTGTAACAAAGTAAAAGTTCAACGTTCTGAGAGCTATGTGAAACATTCAGTATATGGACAGGAAAAATGCCAAGTTTGGCGACACCACTTAGAGCTGCCTTGACTGAATTATCATCTTCTTCAGGAAAATCTGAAATTCATTACGTCATTTCAACTTTGTAAATATTCATCGTTTAATGCATCTTTCAGACACGATATCATTATTATATAAACTATATAATAAGTAATTAAACATTTTTTAACTACAAAAAGAAAAAAAAAGAAAATAATATTTCTAACGTAAAACATTTTACAGTACAATCTAATGAAAAATACTTGTTATTAAGAAAATAAAATTAATATTCTAGATATGAATTATGTTATTTATACTCTCTACAATTTTATATTTTGATAAAACGTACGTACCATCTATCTCGTAAGTGTTAATATCTATTTGGAAGAATTTGTGACAGCCGACAATCAAAAGATTTTGCGTAAATAAAGCACAGCTGCAAGGTTCTTGAGTTTCAATTTCACGAACACTAATAAATTCTCCAGAATTTTCGTTTGTAAACCATTTTAACAAGCTAAAATATAAAAATAGAAATATTTAATAAGGATTTAACTTCAATTAAATTTTAAATGTAATTCTCAAATTGATTAAAACATTAAAATAATATTAAACATTTTGAAGAACTGCCATTAATAATATAATTCAATTTAGATAAGCGAATTAAACTAACATTATGTGATTTGCTGTAGCAGCACACAACATTTCTCCTTGAATTTGATATAAATGGCAGCTCTCTGAACCAGTAAGTACAGGCTTAGTGTTGATCGCAGGTCTAGAGCAATCGGCAGCCATAGCATTGCTTTTCAGTTGGCGTAAATCGCACGAAACTAATTGCCGATCTTCGCCAGCAATCATAAGAGCAAGCCCCACTTGCGGATGCAAAGTAAGTTGATAAACCTTTTTGACTCCTCGTATAGCTGTTAAACAGTGAGATCGGCCGATTCGGTAAGAAAATAAACCTTCTTCGGCGCCGAATAATAAAATATTCTCTTCTTCTATTTCTACAGCTGTGTTTAAGTCCAACTGAAATTAAATGAGTAAATATGAATATATAAACGGATATACAATGAATATGTAAAAAATAAATGAATATATAATTTGATAAATACGAATTCGACTAACGTTTCAGAATATTTGGAATTTATAAGTGTGCACTAAATTTATTTGTAACTGCAGTTTTTAAAATATAAATGTGAAATCTCTTACTTGGTTCTTTTCTAATCTCACAACGGTTTGGAATTTTTCAGTCTTCTTTGACTGGCTTGAGAAAGTTTTTAAAACTCTCAACCAACTTTTCTTGTCCGTCTGACTAAGTGCCATAATATCTAGCCTTGACGTTGGCCAACAAGTTGAAGGAGATTTGGATTCTATTCTTAGAATAAATGGCAGGTCAGATTTGGCAGTACTAGGAACATCCGCCTGGTGTACTGTTTCACTTATAATGAAACCATCCCTTTCTGCGAGATCCAAACATGAAATTGGAGACATTCCTGAACTAGGTTGATGTTCATAGGTGCATAAACAAGATCCTTCCAAACGCAGATATTTACGTTCCCAGCAGGATTTCGCGCGCCCTGGTAATTTTACCCAACCCTCCATTAAAATCGTACCATTGGCAGGTTTATTCAAACAGTCAGTATCCTAAAATAACACAAAATTTGTAAATAATTATTTATAAAAACAAAAAATTGTTAATAATGTTTAATAATTAGATTAGAATCATTTTACTGCATTTAAATAAATAAATATTGCAATATCGAGAAATATTTATTTATACACTCAAATATTAAATAAAAATTTGATAAGAAATCTTTTGAAAAATCATACTCTTTCAGGTACATTATCTGGTTCATCAATTGCTAAAGTTTGGACACTGCCTCCTAAACTGGTTAAACTTTCTGAACTATCTTTGAAATTTTTGCTTAACTGCCTTGCAAAGCCTCCTGGTAAGCCACAATTAGCAGGCACAGATACTGAACACTTAAGATGTGTCATGATTTGACAGTCACTACATATGGCTGCTCTTTTTCCAAATTGTATAGATTCCATGCAAGCTGCACATTTTCCAGCTCGCATCGGTAGACTAACATTAAATCTGTGTGGAATATTATGTCGCATACGTTGCAAAGAAGCTTGTCTTGTCATAACTTCATCTTTCACATCAATGGGCATTTTCTCGGGCGATGAAGGAGTTGAAATGGGTGGACTTATGGCACGAGTTGCTTTAACCGCAAGTAATTGCTCTGTCAAAGCTTTTACCTTGGCACGTTCAGATTCTGAGAAGACAAAATTATTTATTTAATTTTAAGAATCATTAAAATTTTTTTAATTTACAAAATATGTACAGTTGTTACCTAATTGGTTTTCGAGTTCACGATAACCAACGGGTAAAGCGTTCGGGTTCACTGGAGGTATATTCTCTTTTTGTTTAGTACCGAAAATTTTATCGCAAACAGTCTTTTTACGTTTGCTAGTCTCTTCGAGTTTCATTTGTAAGTAGTCTATAAGTTTAGTTTGTTGCTGACATGTACTACCTGCCTTCATTTCTCTTTCTGTATAGAATTGTCGCATTTCCTCAAGTACTTCCTCTGAAAGAAGAAATATTTAAAATTTCAAAATTCTTTCTTTATTCAAAAACTATAAGGATAGAAATTTATTTCACATCTATCCAATGTTTAATAATTATCGCATAAATTATTTTATATAAATGTTTATAATTTGTTTTACCTAGTTCTGCGACTCTTGCACGTAAGTCTTGTCCCTGATCAACACTGTCTTGTAAATCAGCAACTAAAGCTTCATTTGCTTCTTTCAACTCATGTACCCTCGTAAGATGTTGCGTACTTTCTTCTTTTACAATTCTGGATTCTGCTTTGGCCATTTCCAAATTTCTTTTAACTTCTGATAGTTGACATTCCAGATCTCCACATTTTTGTTGCAATTCCGAAACCTACGCGCGGATGAAAAAAAAGTTAATTGTAACTTTTATTATTTGTTTACACATTATATTCAATATTACGTAATTAAGTTAGTACCTGCTTGCCAAGTTGCTGCGCCATTTTCTTGTATTCATCGCGTTGTTTGACCAAATCATTTCTTTCTTCTTCGATATCGCTTGTTTCGGATTCAAGACGTTCAATAGCTCTTTCCGCTACTAATCTCATTGTTTTCTCTTCATTCAGACTTACCTTAGTCTCGCGTAACTTTGCTTCAACCGTTTCCAGATCTTTTTGAAGCTTCATTTTTTCTTGAACAAGAGTATTTTCTCGCGTTTCATGGTTGTTTGTAAGTTTCTCATAATCATTCAGCTGTTCTTCCAAAACGGTACAAGTTTCTTTGAGTAGATCGATGTTTACTTGATAACTGTTTGATTCTTGTTGCAATCTTTCGTATTTCGCCTCAAGTTCATTCTTTTCTTCATTAAGTCTGGATAATCTAGCATTCAGTCGCTCTTTTTCAGTATGTAAATGATCCATACGGTCCTGACTTTCACGCAATTGCTTACGCGTAGAGTCGCACTCACGGCGAAGAGCTGCACTAGATGATTGCAGCTCTTCTATTTGTTTATTAGCTTGAGTTAACGCCTATTAGAGAAAATTGTATTCAGGTCAAATTGGTAATTTAAAATAATATAAAAAATTATTTATGTAACAAGTATTTAAAATATTAATTCTTTTATGCAAATTAGATTCAAATAAATATTTTAAAATTAACTTCACATATTTGAAAATTAAAAAAACTAATAAGATTATAAAATATGCTTTTTATTATTTGATAAAACATTTTCAAATAATTTCTATTTTTTTTTTGCCTATTATATTTATTGCTTTAAATATCTGGAAAATATACATATTTTGACAATTTAATATTTTTATAAAAATTTGTTTTACTTACTCTTTGAGCAGAATCTGCAAGGAGTTTGTTTCTTGCTGCTTCTTTTGTAGCATCTGCCAGAGAACTTTTTAAACTGTCTAATTCTTTATTTGCTTTCTTAAGTTTTTCATCTTCTTCTTTGATTCTGGCATTCAGCCTCTCTGCCAACCTTTGCTTCTCTTCTTGCAGATGTTTGAGCCTCTCGTCAGCTGTCTTTGCTTCTCTTTGAGCTATTCTCTTATCTAAGTTTGCGTCAGACAATTCCTTTTCCTTTTTCCAAAGACTTAATTGAGCCTGCTTAGCTGTCTGATGAACTGCTGCTAAACTTTCCCTGCTTTCTTTAAGTTCTTGTTCTAATTTTTCGATTTGCCGTTCAAGGCTAGAAATTTTTATACTGTCCTCAATTGTTGTTGCCGAGCGTCGATTTAACGAGGTGCGTGTTTGAGGTTGACTTGTCTTCAAACTTGTGTTTTCAGCTTCAAGTTTTACTACACTTTTCTCAAATCTTCGGACTAATTCTTCAAGATTTCCTACTTTACGATTTTGCTCTTCTAAAACAGAAAAATTGTTAAATGGGTTTTAAATTCTTTTATGTAATACTATTTAAAGATAGTAACAGTCAAAATGATTAGTTTTAAAAGTTTCACAAACCTTCTTTTTGAAGAGTAGCTTTTAGTTGATTTTCTAAAGCAACTTTATCTTGAGTAGTTCTTTCAAGATTGGCAGCAAGGGTTTCATTTACTTCCATATTAATCATTGTCTCATTTAAATCCGATTTGGTACACTAAAAAGTAAAAAAATATTAAAAAATAGTAACATTAAGTTAAATAAAAGTAGAATTTGTAGTTCATACTTCTAATTGTTGCTTTAGTTGATCATTTTCTATTTTCAACCTCTCAACTTGTTCCTGTAATGTTAAAACTAATTGTTCCATGCTGTTTGCACTTTCTAGTTGATTTGCCTTTTCATGTAACTGATTCTTCAAAGTTTCAATTTCAGCATCTCGAGCTGGAATAGTTGCTTTCAAACTACGTAATTGTTCTTCACAATCTTTTAATTCATTTTGTGCCAGTTCTAAAGCAACATTAAGTCTGGATTGTCTGCAATGATTAGTGTCTTGCTCATTTCTCAATTTTGTTTCCAAATCTACATTTTTTGCAATTTCTAATTCTAATTTTGATCTCAGTTCGGCTAGTTGATTATGTGCTCTTGTTGATATTTGTTCTAATTTATTTTCTACACCTACAGCACTTTGTCTATTTAATTCTCGCATTTTACTTAAAGATTCCTTATATTGTACCTGTATTGCAATATATTTTATTAAAAAATCAGAAAGATTTTCAGATTTAACAACTACAATATGACACTGACCTGAAAGATTCTTAGTTTATGCAGTTCTGCATTAGCAGTTTCAAGTTCACATTCCATTCTTTGTAATCTTGAACTCATTTCATTATTACTAGTACATAACTCTGTAATACGAATGGTTTGAGATTCAATGTGTTTATTGAGTTGGGAAATTTTTTCTTTTTCAGCATTTTCCCATTTCTTCTTTGCACCTTTTATTAAATTTAATGCTCTAGTTTCTAATTCCCTTCTCTCTTGACGCTCTAAATCTGTTTCAGAAAAAATACAGTATGTAAAATAAATAATTAATTTTAATTTGTTTATTAATATTTTTGATATTTTATGATATCATACCAAGTGTACGTTTAACTCCAGCTAATTCTGATTTTGTTGTTATAAGTTCTCTTTCAAATTTATCTCTTTCTCTATTAGCAACTTCCAATCTCTTTGTTTTTTCTTCTAACTGATGTTCTAAATTTGTCGTCATTCTGAAGTTTGATTCTGTTTTATCTTGAAGTTCAAGTAATTTTTTCTGTTGCTCCCTCACTTCTTTTAATTCCTTTTTTTTATTTTCCATTTGGATTTCCATTTCAATCTTTTCTAATAATTGGTTGGTCTAAGTATTGAATAAAATATAGGATTATTTATAATTAACATTTGAAAATATTAGTTAAAGATTTTGTAACAATTTTGAATTTAATTTTTTTAAATTGAATTCTTGATATATTCTTAAAACATTGATTGATTATGATTGATTATTATGTTTTATTAAATATTAATTTGAGAAATATTCAGATTTAGAATGTGCAAAGTATATACATATGCACTAATGGATGTGTCAATTTACATTCTAACTTTTGAAAACGGTACGTTAAATTTGTTTTATAGCTCATTCCCTCTAGCAAATGTGGGCATAATTTGCAGAAAATATTAGTGAATGACTACTTGATCAAAACAAACTTTTGAGAAATTCATTCAAAAGAAAAGACGCAACCAAAAGTCATACACGCACTCAAGCACTGAGGAAAAGCGGGAATAGCATTCGCAGGAAACAACAGCAGCCACAACAAAGCGGCCGGTGATAAATAAAAAAGAACCATTGACTAACCTCGAGCTTCCTGAGACAGGCCATTTTTCCAAAATAACTCGCCGACCACAACTCACGCCTATTTTTTAGATCGACTCCACTTTGTCAGTTGCAAAGGATCGTCTTTTTAATTCCCGAAAAGCATCGTTCGTTGCACTACACTGTATACACTGGCGGTCCGTCCGTCCGGTTTCCCCCTCGCGCGTATTAATGTAACGGTCGCTGCGGGGCGCAAATTGAAATCTGCAGCCGGCGCTCCGTTTTTTTTTCAAATCGAAGCGTGTTCCAAGTTCCGCCGTTTCAAGCGCGTTTATTGGCTGGAGTATGGAATTATGGAATGAGCCGTGGGATGGCGCGGGAATTGGGATTAGTTTTTGACGTCAAGATCTTGTAAGATTGTTATGTTTGATGCATTCAAATGGGGAAAAATAGAAGTATTTTGTATATTAGTGCTGCATTTAATTTTATGTCTTATTAAAAAGAAGTTTTCAAATTATTTGAATATTTACATACGAGGATCGTGCAATCGATTTTTTCATTCAGTCGTAAGGGGCGCCAAATTTAAAAAATTGTTAATTAAAAATAATATCTTTGCCTATCTTCAAGAAGACAAAGAAGTTATCAAATGTATTTCATCGCAGACTTAATTGTATTTTCAGTGTTTTGAATTTTACTCTGTTTACAGGTGCTTTTTCGAGTATTAGTAAAAATTACAAATGTTCAATTTATTATAAATTTTTAAAAAATTACACATTTACAAACTTTAGCTACAGTTATATTTTGAATTTTTTCTCTTAGGATGCTTATATCAATACAATTATTCTTTTAATTTGCACCTTTTTATTCCAATAATCCTGCTGCTTTTGCTTTAAGTACGCATTCAGCTACTTTACCAGCAGTATCACAAGCATCATCGCCACCTAAAATGTTAATGTCAATTAAGTTTACATGATATAATTTTTCTTAAAAAATTAATAATACTTACGAAGTTTTCCACATTCTTTGAAAGTCGGTTCTGGTGGATACTTTGGTGATTCTGTATTTATGACTCCATCCTTGGACATCTTAAATAGAAATTAATATGAATATCAATTTTCTTATTTCTAAGCACATTTACTTAAGGAGGCTTTTGTGTGGACAACTAAAAAGTCTAATTGATGGAAAAAATGAACTGAAATATTTACGTATACCCTCCGATTTAAAAATCGAAAAATTATTATTAATACAAAATATTACTAAAAATAATGCAATTATTGTTCATTACCTATTGTAAACGAAAATATATAAACAATAGCTTGATCACTTCTGTATAAATGTCGATCTGTCGAGTGACGTACTTCACCGTATATGTATATTTTGCATTTTCGTATAGTTAACAATTTATTTTAAACATTTTATAACTTTATCTTTAAAAAAAATAATAATAAAAATAATACTTGAAATGCACGCGTGCCTGTAACAAACATGCTGTGTAACAAACATGGGTTCCTTGCAGACATCCATGCGTGACCAATGTTTACTTACTTTAACGGATAATAATTTGTCAATATTTTCCGCGGTTACGAGTAATTCTCAATATATGATCTGAAAGAGGAAGCTTTTTTCTTTCGATTTATATATTTTTTGTTATTGAACAAATAGTTTTCATTTCACAAATTACAATTTTACCCGGTTTTCTCCTACGGCTCCATAAGAGCCCGTGTAAAATGTCAAAATTTCAAACTCGAATTTCATTAGATTTTGCGCGGTAAGAGGAAAAAATAAGGTCACCATAAGATCCAACACATCTTAAATAATAAAAAAAGTTATTACTGAGTCCGTAACAAACCATGCAAGAGCCTCCTTAAAGAAACGTAAATTTTGATCGTCTACTTACGATTCCATCCAATTTCATTACACAAGCTACGTAACAACCTACTTTGCGATCGGGAATGTAAGTGTTCGTTTCATCCATCTGCTTGAATAAATCTGAAATTACAAAATAAGCAATAAATTTCAATCGAATTGCAAAATAATGATTTTTAACTGACTTTTTATGTACGTTTTGCAAAATTTTTTCCGCATTGCTCGCAGTACTACGAATAAAAGTTCATTGTATTAAAAAAGCTTTTGTTTAAAAAAAATGGCTACATCTATTTTATTTATATGTTATTAATTTAGAAATAATTAAAATTATAGATAAAAAACATAATCTAATTACTTGTATCTACACCTGATGATTGAATGCAAGATTCTCTTATATTATCTCCTTCGACGAAAGCCTGTGAAATATCAAAGTAACATAAAACATTTAAAAATTTGAAAATTTAATTTAAAAGTCGCTGAAAATTAACTGTATATGTAACTTACCGAATGAACACCAGCTAAACATACTACCAGAAAAATAGCAATCAAGCACCGCATATTGCAAAATTTTCAGAATAATTAAATGTTAAGTTAGTCAGTAAAGGTTTCAATGTGAGCTTAATAATCTTAATAACTTCTTTTTATAGTTCGAATTTCTTGCTGAATTGCAGTTACATATTTCTCAATTGCGTAATCAAAGAAAATATACAACCATTTGCGCTATCTTATAATTTTTCTGTATGAGTTTTTAAGCATTAGATTTTTTAGCATTATATCTTTATATTATAACGATATAACTTCGAATAATTTTCGTTTCCAATAATTCAAATTATTTTGCAAACTAAGACTCTTTCGGAACTGTAAAAAATATATTTACCAACTAAAATCAGGCAAGACATACTATAATACTCTACTACAGAAACAACTATATTTTACTGCGCGTGTGGAAAATTAAAAGAAGTGACTGCACCTAATAATTCGAAATATGATTGATGATCTTTGACAGAAGACCCGATAAACTACCAAGAATTTCTTTTTATACTACGAAATGAATTAATTTTATTTTTAATCACGTAGTTCAGCTGCATAATCAGTCAAAACAAATAGTAGGAAAGTTGAGATTATCTCCGAAAGCTTTTGCAATGAATGGATTTTTTTGATCGACACAATGACGCTAGTCATTAAATTAAATTTACGCATTTATAAATTGGTATATACTCTTTGAAAAAAAAAATTAACCATCCCAACACCTCTATACTGATTATGCAAGACACGTAGTAAAAAAAAATATTAAAATTGAATACTTATGTACATTTTTCGATAAAGTTTATTGATGTTTATAAATATATATTTTTAATGATCGTATCATCGATTTGTATAAATCAACGAAAAATTCGTATCAACGATTATTTTTAAATGAAATTCTGTTATTGTCATTTCATATATCATTATATAACTATTTCCATAATAATTGTTTTAAAATCTTAAGAGCTAGTTACGAGATTATTATTTATTAAATAAGTTCTAATTTGTAATATTTTTAATATATGTCACACATAACTCAAATACATGTAGACCGATTAACATTTTACAAATGCAATTACAAAGTATAAAGAGACACTAATCTTCAAATCCGTATGTTCCAGATTTCTTCTTAGATTTAATAATAATCAAACCTTGTGTAGTTTTTAAAAACTGTTTATTATCTCGTACAATGAACGATAACAAAACTAGAACTGAATACGAGCACGATCCGACAAAAAGAGCGGAGAGCAGAATCTTCACGCGGTTCTTTCTTTTTTTTATAAATACTTCGTTGCCTTAGTAACGGCTTCGTTGCCGAATTGTCTCTATGGCACTCCCGCCTACAGAGATACCACCTGTTCTCTGTTTCGGTGCCCTTCTTTTAAAAACGCAAAGGGAATAAATGCCCCCGAACGATCCTTCGTGATCGCCGTGGCATAGCCTCCGCAGCGAAATTCACTATTCCTCGCTGCGGCGAGACGACGCAACTACATTCTTATTTAACAAATTAATTTAAATATAAAATAATAAATTAGTCGTGAACACCGTATATAGTTATTAAATATTATTTTAGATGTTTGAAAATAGAAACACACGTTTAAATAACGCTGCTTTCCCTCAACGTGAAAAAGCCTGGGAATGCGATAAAATCCGTAAATATTCAATAACTACATATAATATGAATTTACTAACTATTCATCTTCTAAAGTTTAATGTGCTTTTTTACAAAAAATATTTAATGATTATGAAACTGAAATGATCTACATTTATTTTTATTTTCTAGTTGGCTCTGATGCACGTGACACTACTGCTAAAGTATTAAAATTCTGGCAGAGCCAGAATTTGTTGATGATCGCATTAAATTGTATACAATTATTATGTGCATAAAGCAACCCATATCATTCTGGATACAGTTATACTTATAAAATGAAATATTTTTTACATGTATAACACGATTAATAAAATGCATTTAAATATAAAATTTTTTTAGCCAATTTTAAGAAACTGAATATAATATATAATATATAACATTAATTACAAGAATTTTATTTAAATGAAATATTATTACTTGCATAATATAAAGTGAGGATAATAAATAAAATAATACTTAAAATCTAATAACTTACAATATTTTAACAAAGTTTATATTTTTTTGTATTTATTTATTGAACCATATTTGAACTTTATTTAATCTGTCCATTAAATTTTATTCAACAAGGATTTTATGTCACTCGTTACATTTATATTCTTCTTTTAAAAATTAGTGTTAATTGTCGCGACAACTTGAGGTGTAAATCGATGTTAATTCATACCGTGCGAATTTGAATATAGTTCCTGAAATACAGAAAAAGTTGAGTAATAATATTATAAATCATATTTGCAGTGCAAACTTTTCAATTCATACTTTAAAATTATTTACATAGTTATTTGCGTAGTTGCTTTATACGGTGGTTTTGCTTTAATTGAACTGGCCAATATCATCCTGCAGTTAAAGCAAATAATAAAAGAAATATATATGCAGTTAAATTGAGTTTTTAAAAATTCTAACAATAAAATTAATTTAAAACTAATTGATTTTAAATTTTAATAGTTTAAAAAAAGTGCTTCAAAACTTACTTGTGCTCCTGTATTTCTCCAAGGTATATAGCAGTCATTCATGAATTCCTCAAATGTTTTACCCTTGTCGGAAGCTATAAAAATAAAATATAAAATTAAATTTTATTAAAGTAATTTATTAATGGTTTATTTTTGAATTAAGAAAATTCGTTTCGCACAATATTTTTTTGTGGCGAATTAAATTGATTACAGTTTGTTCAACGCGTATAAAAAAATGTGTATGCTGTAAATTTATATATTACTATATGTACCGAATGAGTCACTTGATAAAATGAACTTTGACTTTGTAATCAAAGTCTACTGCTATAGCTGTACAGACTTGTTGCTTACAAGTCTACGAAAATATAAATTTCTTTTAAACTAGTTGTCATTGGTAAGTATAGTTTTTAAAGAACAACCCAGAATAGAAAATAATATTTATAATGAGTCATATTTAAAACAATTTAACTCATTGTTATACAATTTTAATTTTGCGACTTTAAATAAAAAAAGGCCCCGGGACTTTAACCAATATCGTCGAATATCGTTTGTTATCATTTATTTTTATACGGAAATACTTTTTATAAGAATTATTTCGAAATTGCTCAAAAAAAAAATAGAAACAGAAATTAGAAGCGTACAAAAAGTAATTACTCACGAGATTTAGATACACATTCCTCTATCATTTCCATTACTGTTTGTTTATCAGAAAATGGGAGCTGAAAATTTATCGTTAATTTAATTATCTTATACATTAATGGAATTAGAAAAGAAAGATAATTTTATTTACTTACCGAATTAACGCCTAAGAATAAAATGGCTGCTATCAATAAAATTACAATTGACGTCTTCATTTTGAAGTTTCAGTTAAAATCAGCTTAAGGTAAGAATCTGTATAAGAATCACAAAGAAAACACTTTAATGATACATATTGCAAGTTCATTACTTTATTGTAATTTGACAGTATTTTGTATAAAATATAAGTTGTACATAACAGTAATGGACCAACAAGCTGATTGCGATTTTTAGCGAAAGATAATGAATTCAAGGTCAATCAGAGCTTATCGGCTTCGTTATTTGGAACATGGTCATATTGCAAATTTTACGTTATTTAAATACTATTAAAATAATTATTAAATAAAAGGTATACAAGAAAAAATGATAGAAGAGAAAAAGACTTACAAGTTCACTCGATCCGGAGTCCGCACTGGAACTCGCCTGTTTCCTGAATGAATGTTTTTCCACTGCTTATGCGTATTCTCCGTCGAATTCTCTCCGTATCGTCTGCACGATGACGTGATCTTACTATATAGTTGATTTTTATTCTAAGTATAATTCGAGATAATTCGTTATTGTGTAAATGAAATATTTGTTGAGGAAATAATATTTAGTTTTATTTCTGTGTAAATTACAGCATAAAATAATTACATAAATTAATTTGACATTGTTAAAGTGTTCAGTACATCCTATATTCGTCCTATTTCAATAATATAAAATGTCAGTATGGGTGAGATGTGTCGAGCGTGTACGCAAGCGCGCCAGCGTGTACCGCGAGTCCCAAGTGCATGAATAGAGAGAAGTAGTATCATCCGGACTGGCTTCAATGTAAGAGCTTTATTAAATAAAACTTTAACCGGTTAAACTTTATTCGTTGTTTAACATTATTTATAGTTACAGGTAGATTTTATGTAATTACAACTTATGTAGTTGATACGAGCTATATAGAAGATATTAAAAGTAATAGTTGATGTTAATTGACGAATGTTGAAGAATTTTATTTATTATTGTAAAAAAAGTCATTTTTCTCCGCTTCAAGCTAATATTTTTTACGATTTCTGTGCACGACTTGTAATGCACGATCATCTATCCAGCTTTCTGACACCAAAAGAGGGCTTTTCATACCTTCGTTAAAAAAAAAAAAAAGAAAAGCTATTTCAGACTCGGGTGAGGTTTTTTCAGCACTCGACTCCCATTCGTGCAGAACACCTCACCCTCACTAGAAATAGCTTACTTTCTCCCCTTGTTGCACAGTGTACTATTTTACAAGCTTTCTTTACAATTTTTCAGGTCGACGCCAAACTTTATAAATCAAATGGCAAACGTATTTTATGAATGGTTCAAATGGGTGTCCGCTAAAAAAACTCAGTCTGACTCATTAGAAGGCTTGTTCGATTTTCACTTAGATTTTATATATTAAGTACAAATTTTGAAAAAAATATATATTATTTACAACACCATACAACACTTGGTACACACCAAAGTATCATCATCATACCGCCTAATATATCTGCATCTTACATGATCCCCCGAAGAAAATAAAGCCATAGAAAAGGAAAAGTAATATAATAAAAGGATCCTACCATCTGCAGAACACATTATACTCCTCTTCTTTATAGAGCTCGAGATCCATAGAACTCCACTTGCATAAGATGCGCGCGTAATAACAAAGGGTTTCTAATCCGGCGATTCTCAACGAGTGCAGCGCACGTGTATAGTATATTTGCGATGCAATATTGCCACGGGAGAAAGAGAGAGAGAGAGAGAGTGGCCTAGACAACGGCGCAGGAGGCATTGCATTGCTGTACACCTATAAAAAAAGGGAGAGAAATAGAGGGAGGCGGAGGAGGAGGAAAAGAAAACAAACTCGATTCAGCCGGAGAAAGTATCCTGGCGAGCACATCTCGCGCGGCAGCGCAACCAATGTCGCGCGCGGCTTTTGTGAAATTTATCCGCGGTGTATGTGTGTTTGTGCGCCAGGAGAGAGACGTATAATGGTTTCATGGCTCACTCGATATATCATATAATGTAATTTACAATGCGCGTTTTTCCAACGTATTCGTGTTTCAAATTCAAATGGGATTGCAGGAGGAAGTACTTGTGACTTTTGCCTTCGCTTCCATTCAATAGATATTTATTGTTTTCCAAAATTTCAAATATTAAAAAATGACCATAGTTTACAGTTATTCTTCAATTTTTTTCAATTAGAAATTTTCCGACGCTGCCGAAGAGACTTTCGTTTTTTAAAGCAGGAATGTTTATATAACCTGCAGTTATGCTGTAAAAGAAATAATAAAAACACTATATATTCGAAAACATTATGAACAAAGTCGAGAATAAAACATCTCCAGTTGTCGAGCGTCGATCAATCAAAGCATAATTTAAGAGCGGCCGAAGCAGCGGTGCAGATAAAGGCGGGAAGCGGCCGATCAGGGACAATTCACCGACGTATAAACGACAAACGACTCGCGCAAGAGAAAGAGCATCGATCAGATGTCGAAAGACTCGGCGCGGGCCGGGAGAGGAAAGTCCCGTTAAAAGAAATCGCGAATCGGCAAACGAGTCACCGGCTACCGGGCTGTAAATGGACTCGGAGGAACGGCGCAAAAAGGCGAATTGCCCGCGGAGCGGCATCGGGAATCGAAAGGGCGCGAGAGAGAGAGAGAGCGAACGAGTCGCGGAGAAAATCGTGGGTATGGAAAAGCTGAACGACTGTCTCTCCCGCGAGCGCCGTTTTTGGCTGACCCCTCGCCCGGCTGATTTACTGTTGAGTTTTCTTAGTTTGGAGCGATCGACTCCGGATAGGAGGCTCCGGGAATGTTGCGGGGTGTGTTTAGGAAGTTATTCGATGGATTGGGGAATAAAGTAATTTGTTTTTTTATCGACGCTAGGAAAGTTGGAGTATTTTAATTGCGTTTGAATTGAGAAATTTTTCAGAGTTGAGGTAAACAAAATTGACGGATAAATTCTCGAATTACAAGCTTTTATTTACAATTGCCGATGCTCGCAATGATCGTAATTAGAATTTTTCTGAAATCGAGGTAGTTGGCCGAGAGTCACGCGATGTTGTCGTTGATTAAGTCATTATTATAGAAGACATTCGCGTGCTTCGAGGTAAAAAGAGCAAATTAAACTGTTGCAACTCTATGGCTAATAGTCTCGAAGCGACTATTTTGAATATGATAATGGTTTCTTGCGCGTTCTGAATAATTAGCGATTAACAAACAAATGGCATGACCTTAACTGACGAAACGGAAAATTACTGCATTTCTTAAAAACATCGTTTGACTTAGCTTTTCTCTTCAAGGGTGTTTTGCCTACCTAAGAAGACCGATCAATTGTATTTAATCCTTCGCGCAGACGATGTGAAACGAAAATAATTTTGCCATTCAGTGAGTGCATTAAGTTTGTCATTAAAAGTGAACGTTGTAATGTGGACTCAAATATAAAAAATTATAAATAATCGCTGTCACTTATCAACAAGCATTCTTGGTAAACTCAAAAACAATCGATCCTTCAATCATTCCATCATTTCCAAAGTTCTACCAAACTTCTCCATTAACCCAAAAACTCTCCGAAATTATTTCCGCAAAATATTCCTCCGTCAGAAATTGGCGCTTGCAAGCCTCCTCCTTCAAACTGAAAAGTGCAAACCGTTACCTTCCAGCACTCGGACGTTTTTACGAGCTTGCCGCGGCAACGCGCGAGAGCCGCGGTAAAAAGCTGCCGGGAAGATTCATCTCCGCGGCAGCTCGACGAGTGGAATGCCCGCGATCGATGTCTCTCGATTCTCATCATGTCCGCTTGGATGTTATAAGCGCGCCGGCGAAAATCAAGTGTAAATGCACTCCGACGCGCCGCCGGTGAAAGCTTCGAGCATCGTGAGAAGAACAATTTTCAGGCGTATTGTGGTTCAAAGTTTATATGCGATGTAATGGCAATGTATTCCTTTAAGTTTGAAATGTCTTTAGGCTCGCTTAGGCGTTAGCTTTTTAAGTGGCGACTAGTTTTTTTTTTCTGCGGAGCAAGAAAGGTGCTAATTGGTGTAATTTAGCGGCGACGATTTGTTACCCGCTCAAATTAAAGTACTAGAAAAAAGATTATCCTGATTCGTTAGATAAGTTTTTGTCGGCATCTTTTGTATCAATTACCCCCAAAAACTGTTAATTACATTTTTACGCCTATGAAATCCTTTAACAATTATTATAACTTTACAAAATTTTTAGCTTCAGAAAAGAATGTTCATCCTCGAGCGAATAAATAATTTCGTCTTCCCAACGATACAAGCCATGCATAACCCATTGAATGTTAAACCTCGTTAAAATATATTACGTTCCCCCTCGCGTGTGTACGTCCCGCAAAGTTTCTTCGAGGCGGACTTCTTTTGTCTCCCCGACGATTACAATGCGCGAACGTTCCCCGATTCGCCAAATTATACAATCACCGCGGATATAGACACAATACACCGCCGGCAGAGGAACGGTATCAGGAGGAAATCTCTTTTCCCCCAATTCGACTTTCTCTCGTTAATCAACGCGCTTTCAATGCCCGCTCCGCGAGGCTCTCCTCTCCTCCGCGGGCGCAATAATTGCTGTACGCTCCTTTGCGAACAATGCGCGCGGATTAAGGTCGTCGAGGCATCGTCGTCGTCTTGCGCTAATACGTTTCCATATACACGCGGCCTGCCAACGGCGGGCTTCTCTTTCCTCCGCCGTTTCCTGCCTCTACCCGCGTTATACAATTTTTCGGGAAAAACTCGCACCGCGCGCTCGACGGGGACACAACGCGAGGTTTTCCCAGCGCGGTGAGCCTTGCGTCATCGTTGGTCGGGTCTCCGCGATTGCCGTGTTATACGAATGCGCCGCGAGGTATGTGCTTTTGGGGGACTGGAAAGCTTTTATCCGCCTGTCTTTCATCGCAGGAGATGGATCTTCATCGGCCTGTTCTACGGTGCGGCTGTTTACTTGGCGGTGCGGAGGAACGTTTCTCGGAGTCGACATTCCACTTCCTCGGCGGGAATTTTATAATACTCGCGTTGCACGAGGAGAAACTGAGTGACGTATCGGGACGCGCGGATCTGACGGTTTATATTATATATGAATTCTCGCACGGTTGCGTTATTTTCGGAAGGGAAAAGTTGTCGTTTGGGGTATAATTACTGACTTTGTTTACTTATTCCTTAAGTTACGAAATATATAACTCACAAAGCATGAGCTCGAGCATTTTATCGCGCGTGTTACAGCTCGATGTGTACATATATTTTTTCCCCGTATAAGAAATGGACTCAAACATATATATTTTGATCGCCTACGCGGCATTGTGCATGTATGCAAAATTTTAAATCCAAAACGGACGTTAAAAACCTGCAATTTAAAACTCCACTCCACGTGACTAAGGCGTCGAAAAATGAATTAAGCGCCGACTTAAAAACAAAGCGCGCGCCACAGCATTAGCCATTAGCGAAGGTGACTACCTACCTTCGCGCCGCGGTGAAAGTCCCCCCTTATTATATTTCCATCGTCGTCTCCTCGGATCAATGCACCTATATCTGCGCACCTTCCACGCTCGCTCGGCGGATATACATTCCGCGCGCCTGCATATATACCTTAGGATTTTCAAGGCGCAATGTCGCGCGGAGCCGCGCGAGAATTATTGCGCGCAAGGAGCTCGAGCGCCGCGGCGCGTATGCGCATATACACGCGTCTAGGAAGTGCGCGTTCTCCGCGCGTACGACCATTCGGACATGCAAATGTGCGAGCGGCGCTTTGAATCTGTGCCGGGTACATCTGGGAAAATATGTATATATATATATATAGATGCTGAGAATCTGTGGTATGTGAAAATCGACGAGTCGTTGACCTTTGGTGCGGGTTTATTGGCTGCTTCGAATGGATAATTCGTTTTTTTTTTCTTTTTAGGATTTTAGGTATATAGTTTTGTAGGAGTATCGGAATTGGGGTAGATATAAGCTGCACGTCGCCTTTAATTACATTGTCGTGCGATTACCGTACTAAATAAGGCAGAGCGGACTGTGCTTCTTAAATAAAAGTTTATATTTGTGAAAATTAAGCTTTTCTTTTAGCCGAAATGCAATGTAAAGCAACTAATAATATCTCTACAGCTTTCTGCTGAATTTTTGCTTTGTTAAATTTATGCGAAATAGAAAAAATAGAGAAGAATTAAGAAGCAAAGTTTAGTCAAATCTTTTTTTCCAATAAATGCGCGTTTATGTAAGTACTAGTGAAATCCAACGGGCTTATCTCCCTATAATAACTTAGCGATTCCTCATTTTCGATCCGCGGGAATCGCGAGGAGACACTCATTATTCGCCGATTATTTTTCCAATTTTTCATTCCCGTCAGCGCTAAGCGCAGTGTAGTCCTCTCCCGCTTTAATTATTACGCAAAAAACGCGATAACGCCAGGCTAAAAGCGACATCTAAAAAGAGACCATAATCGAGAAGCTTTTGCTCCCATACCGGACTCGTTACCCGGCGATATCGACTGCTTTATCGACGACACGAGCTGCGGCCGATACGCGCCTATTGCCAACTCCGCTCTCCGCGCGTTCTTCTCACGCGAATTTTTGCGCGCCGGAAAAAGCCAATGTACGAGAGACGCGCTCTTTATCGCCGCCGCGCCGCGATTACTCGGCCGCGCAAAAAGGCAGAAAGGCAGGGCAGTGCAGCGATTTACGAGAAATTGCCCGCAAAAAAAGAGGCAGCTCTTTGTATAAGCCAATATTGTCGTTACGTTGTTTCTGGCGCGGGTAAATGAGGGGAAAGTATGTTTTCCTTCAATGAAATGCGATACACGCGGACGATAAGAAAAGACACACAAAGCAATTCGGTGCTCGTTTATAAGAGGAGCGCGGATAACTGTATAGAATGAAATCGCCTTTTGACTTGAGGAATTGCGCGGAGGGTAGAATGAAGTTAAATCTTCGTGATGAACGTAAATGATAATTATAATAAATGATTATTGCTTTTCGATTAAGGTTTAGTTCGGTGTTTGCTTTGCGAGATTTAAAAATAGTCTTAAAAAAATGTTTATTTATGAGTTCGTGAATTGAAAAATAAGGACGATTTTACAGAACGTTTTTCTTCTCACGCTCGCGGAAGTTAGTATATAAGTGTACGTGAAGAAAAAGAATATATAAAAGGTGAAAAATACACAGCTTAAATTTTTTTCACTCAATCGATCGGAAACCATCACTTATATATTACATCCCCGGAGAAAACTTTCAAAACGAATCCCAAATAAAAAAAAAATGTCACCCGAGCTGGAAAATCTCTCCGTCGACAATAAACCACTTCGCCGACCCTCTTTTTAGCGCGCCCATCAAAATAGATTTACAAAAACGATCCACACTCCCGACGGAGAAAACGGTGCGCCGACTCATCACCGCGAACTTGTCGCGGAAAACTTGGCGCTCGCGCGCGCGGTAGCTTCCTTCTCGCGCTTGCATTTATTTCCGGCGCGCGGAAGATAACAAGAGTCGCCTTCCCGTCTGCGGCAGACGCTCCGCTTTATACTCGTGCACGCGCGGGAGAAAAGGAGAGAAGAAAAAGGAACGGCGCGGTGGACTAGTTTTAGAGCTGCCTCCTCGTCTTGCGTCTTCTTTCACTCGGCAGTTGGAGTACCGACGCGCGCGCGAACATCCGCACGCGACTTACTTTGCTGCTTTTCTTTTTTTTTTGTTTTTTCGCGCGGCAGCCCCTTTTCGGGGGGACAAGGCGCTGCGCGGAGTTGAGGTGCACTGTGTGCTGCTGTGTTTTCGGGAATGTGGGATGTGCCGCTGCCATGCTTTACGAAGGTAGAGATGATTAAGTTTTATAGGCAGGTGCGTAAGTGATCGCTTATTATTTTTGGGTTTAACTGACGGGAGTTGGAGGATTCGAGTCTAAGACGTATTTAATGAATGTTTTTTACTCAAGTCAAATGATTAGTAATTATGATCATAATATTGGTTTAGAAATTATATTTATTATAATTATTAAAGCTGCAGGGTACTGCATTAAGTTTATTAAAATATGTAATCTTAGATTATTCTAGTCTCTTGCACGTTATAATTCGCGGTATTAGCAGCAAATATTTACTAGGAAGTTTAATGTAAAAATGTTATATCGACCTTGACAGATATGATGAATGCGAGAGATCTTTGAACGTGAAAGTTCAGCCGGTGCTCAATCGATGCTGAAAAAGAATATTCGATGGACAATTTACAATCGTCACATTAGAGGTTTTTACACTTTAGGCGAGGAGAAATTGAAAGCTTTTCTTTTCCACTTCTTCTTTTAAACTAGTTTCCTCGTAAAGGCTGCCTTATTCCTCCGTGATTGATGGTTCTCAAGATTGAAACTGCTGCGCGTTATATGAGCGGATACTCAGCTGGTAGAGGCATTGAAGATGACATTTAATATATGACCATTAATTAAAACTTTATGTAATTATGTTATTTTATAGAAAGTTACCTTTAATTTACGATTCGCTTCACGTATGATATACCACCGTGAGCATCATTTGTTTTTCATTGGGCTGTTAAAATCAAATGACTCGTAAAAGTATTTCTAACACCCTGATTTTTCAAGTCGAATTCGTCTTCATGAAAAATATTTAAATAATGAAATAAGAACTTGAAAGGATATTAGATTCCAAAAACTTCTAAATTTCAATTTTAATTGCTAAATGAAGCTTAATTCGCTACGTTAAAAGTATCTATCGGTTGTTTAATGGGAGTAAAAACAAAACGTTAGTATCGCACTACATTATAATTATCACGAGATGCAGTGATAATGACGAGCGGCGCTGCCAATCAAAATACAAAAAAAAAAAAGGTTCGCCGGGGTTCGAAAATTTTTCGCTGTGTAATTACACGTACAGTGTAAGAGTGCAAGCTGTCCTTTCTAATAAGACTTCACCGACCGCAGGCAGATCCTTTTCTCGGGCGATTACTCATACCTCGCTCGTACGTCCTTTTATTCCCCTTGCAATTTCTTATCCTTTCTCTCTTTTCGCCGCGCTCTCCGCGCGCTGACGTGCAGAATTCGTTTTCATCGCGGCTAAAAACTTGACGCGGCGCGCGGCGCCAGTTGTAATGCGCTTCTTCTTGCTTTGGTCGTTTATTATAAATTAATCCTGCGCTTCGGCCGAGGGTTGCTTTCTGCTTTTCTAAGGAGTATATTTTATTTCTGCATCGCGGCTTGCAAAATTCGCGAAGCCTCTTCTTGACGTTTCAAGTTTAAAACGATAATAAACTACCGAACACAATTTACCAAAGTCCTAATTCAAAATCCAGATAGTAGGATTTTCTGAGAATACATTGAATAAAATACGTACACTGAGAAAAAAATTTCTTTCAATGAAAGAAAGCTTCATTGCGGGCAATTAGTTAAACATTTTTTTGATTCAAAGAAAATATTCTTTAATTTAAAGAAACCCCTTTTTAACGGAAAGAAAGTTTTTTTTTAAAAGAAAATTTTATTTAAAAAAAGAAAATTTCTTTCCATTAAAAAGAGGTTCCTTTGAATTAAAGAATATTTTCTTTGAATCAAAAAAATATTTAACCGAATACCCGCAATGAAGCTTTCTTTCATTGAAAGAAATTTTTTTCTCAGTGTATTTCTAAACGTTTCCATGAAGTTTTACTTACATTATAAATAAAACAATTGTTTAATCGACGAAATTAATCATCGCGATATAGAATAGTTACGCCTATTGCACTGAACAAACGGTTTGTATAGTTTGTATTGTGGCATCAGCGGTCGGCTTAAAATAAGCGAACTCTCGAGTCTATTTAAAATATCATTGTGCCTTCGCGCGGCGAATATCTCCTCTCTCTTTTTCTCCTCTTTACCTTTTCCGCGAGTCGTCTCTTTGCTCACGCATTGCACGCGCAAGTGGCTCGAGGTGCGAGAGCGCCTGTGCCCTCTCGCACAATGCACTTGCGCATGCGCATTGTGTGAGCCGGGAGTCTGTTTTCCGTGCAAAAGCATACATTTTTTTTTAATTCGAGGTCGGGAAATAAGAGCTGGCCCCTTTACCGAAGGAGGCGACTCTCCTCGCTTATCGGCAATTCTTTTCACGGCGTAATTACTTAATCAGCTCGTGCGGTGGCGAGTACCAGCGGGTATTTACTCTCCGGTCTATTCATTTTTAATAAGCTTTCGAACGGTCGCGCTTATTACAATGACGTTTAAAAGTTTTTAACGACCGCTTAAGTAGGCTCGGTGATGGACAATAGCCGCCGCTGGAAAGTTAATAATTGCGAGAATTTGAAATGCGGATTTTCAATGTGGATTTTTAATATTTCATGCGGACTATTGGAACTAATAGAATATGAAGAATGCTTGCTTATATTTTACATTTAATTAATAATAATTAATAATAAATTAATAGATTGATCGCTATAACTTACTGGTACGGGTAAAGGCAAGAACAGTTTATTGCGATTATTTTGCTACAGTAATTATTACTCAATTTTCTCAAACATTAAGCTTGTTATAGCAGCACAATTTCTCTCGTATAACTCGCAATTATTTATAGGCAATTAGTCAGTCCTTGATTAAAGTATGCATCTCTCTTTTGGTTTTACCTATTACAAAAAATAGAATAGGTCGTAACATTAGGCTTGATTTACGTGAGAATAATTAGGCAAAATGTCGATTTCAAAGAAACAAAGAAGGTAAATTTGACGTTCTACATGAAAGTTTGTTCATAATTAGAATTTTAAAAAGTACGTTTAATTACCTCATGGTATTTCTACCAAATTTTTTTTACAATCGAAGGTCGAATTTTAAAATTACCTAACATAAAAAAATAACATTAACCCAGAGCACAAAACTAACTCTCAAAACAAAAGCAACAGAGTCAAATCGCTCGGCGCAAATACCGCCGCGCCTCGGCGGCAATGCTCGCGCGCCTGCGGCATGATCGCACCTCGACGCTCGCGTATGGGCTCGCTCCTCTTTTCCGGCGTCCGCGCGCGCGCACCTGCGCGCCCCTTTCGCAGAAGTGCGCCGCGTAAAATGCAAGCGCATAAAGTCCAAAGTATATTCGTCGCGCTCGCCAAAGCGCGCGATTTATACATATATATATAGGAGCTCTCCTTCGTTCTCTCTCGCTGCCTTCCGCGCCGTGCGTCTCGTGTTCTCTCTCTCTCTCTCTCTCTCTCACTCTGGGATAGGTACATATACTCGTTTTTCTCTCGGTTTTGCGCCGAAGTAGGAAGACTCGTCCTTTTTTCTAGATCGTTTTGCTTGATATTTTTGATAATTATGGAGCTTTGGATTTTATGAGCGGTTTTAGATGGCGGACGGGTTTGTTGACCGGTGTTCTAAGTGATACAGCGATATATCTCTGATGAGAGATGATATCAAATTGAATATTTTCATGCTTTTACAAAGTTCTTATGTTTTTATATAAATGTTGAAAAATAAAAATAAAGAATACTTATGGAGATATATGCGTTTTTAAAATTCAATTGAACACAAGAAATTCCAAGTTATTTAATTGTTAAAATAGTTTTACGTACCAGAGTGCGCTACAAATCATGCACACAGTACAAGTGCATAAGCGCTAATATTTCTTCCCTTTTCTACGTGGAAATAGATTTTACTGCCCATACACAATCATTTTAAAGATCTTTCCTTTGCAAGCACTTCTTCTCGTACGTCATAGATAACGAAAGTGCGTTTGTATCCTTATTTTAAGGTTGACTTTGAGAAGAGCGCAGCTGGAGCTTGAAGTGCTTAATTTATACGTGGAAAAGTCTTAATTTCACGGGCTAGGAAACCTCTGATTAAAAACTCGCTTATATGAATCTATTAAACTTTTTTTAGAACAATGGCTCGCCCCGCTTTTGGAACTAATGACTAACCCAATTATCAAACTCGCACTTGCAATTAGTGCAGAAATATAAAAAAGAAAAGTTATGGAATTTAAACCGGAGCAATATAGTTTTTTTTCTATATTGACTGAATAAATGAAATTATATAAATATATTTTAAAGATTGCCTATCTGTGTTTTTAGATAATGAAATTTTATTTAAAAATATGATAATTTTTTGTACTTAAATAATTTGTTTAGTATGTATGAAAGTCGTTAAAATTGCGTTTATATATTATTTTATAACAGATCCATTTGATTTAGATTAGCAAATGAATTTAGACGTTATATATAGGAGTATTTATGCATCGTGCTTTTTTTATTGAATTAATAAGAATGTGTGCAGTAATTTTCTTATGTAAATAGGCTCGATTCATATTACATTGATGATTAACTAATATTATGCAATTTTATTTATAAGAGAAACTTTAAGTTACCAGTACTTATAATGCCGATAGTGTAGAGCTAAAAGTTGTGCGATATCGATGTTCTCAGCAATAACGACAAGCATTTAATAAAGTGGTCATAAAATAGACATTGGTTGCGATCGTGTAAAACGCAGTTCAGCACTTACCTTTTATTATTGTAAGCGAATGTTATTTAAGTAATATCAAATAAAAATGGATAAATTCAAATTCATTAAATTAATTAAGTTAACGCGACTAAAAGCTTATGTATTAAAGCTTTGAATCGAGATTTAAAGAATACCATTTTTTTCTCTACTATTCTACATCTGTGGTGCCATCATTTGCTTTAAAACAGACTGGGATTATATATTCCTAATTACTAAACCCGCCTTCGTAAAGCTACATCCGGTAAAACGTTACAAAATTGTCAAGGACAATTAAAACAAAGCCTTACTTATGACCTGATTCAAATACCAAATGAGCTGAAGTCAGTTGAGTAACTGAATGAACGAAAATATTAATATAATACACCTCTTACTCAATTGTCGTAATGCTGCGCGATGTCGTTTTTGCGTCATCTATTATAGAGTTTTAGAGTAGTTACATTTATTGATATAACAATTATTAAAAACAAAAAAAATTTTTTTATTAGTTATTCTGATATGAATTTATAGCTCCTAATGATCTATCGGTATATTGAACATTTATCGACGACATTAAATATCATCCGTATTATCTATATCAGACATAAATCAAGATTTTAAAATTGGCGTTAACGGTTTAATTTCATGACTTGATAAATTTTTACTCATTACCTGTACCATAAAAAGTTGGAATTATTATATACCTACACAATATTTCAAAAGATCGTTTATTCCACTCGAAAATCTGATTAAACGCATTCTAATCAACGGTTTCCCAGAATTTCCTATTCCACCCAACCGCTCTATCCAGCACATCTGTTATTAAAGTTTTTCAGCCGCTGGAACAAAGCCTTTTTTTTTTCTCGATCGATAAGCGACGTCCTCCCATATTAGCTCAGTCGGCGAGGAGCAGAAGGAAAAGGGCCGCGCGTCCTAACTAGTTATACCCTGTTTTCAAGGCGAGAGGCATAAATTTGGCTCATCTCGACTCAATCTGGAAGGAGTCGAGGAAAAAGAGCTGCTCGGGCGTGCGGGATTACGTCGCGTGAGAATAAGAATGCCGCTGCGAAAGAGCGCACAAACGGACGCAGAAGCGGAGAAAATTAAGCCGTGTGTGTTACGTCGCCGCAAGAACGATAGGAGGCTAAGACTGCGGGCTGGGAGGAATTGTTATGTGGATTTAATTGTTTCGTGAATGAGGTCTTGATGATTTCAAAATTAGGTGTTATTTTGATATTTTGTATTATACTTTGAAAGATGAGATTGTCTTATAATAGCAAAATTTGATTTGATTTCATTAACTGCACCAGTCAAATTTTCAAAGTATAATTTTCTTGTATTTAAATTGTTAAAATTTCAAAATTGATTCAACCCGTTAAAATTCAAACAAGACTCAGTTAATCAGACATTTATTAAATTATCCCGCGACTTTAAGCCGAAATAAAATTTCAGTAAGAAACAATCCCGAAGCCACTTAAAGAAGATACAAACATGAATAATCCCATTTAATCATCCCGAGTTTACCAGCCCCAATAAGTAAGACGCGCCTCGAAAACGTCGCCCGTATACGAAAGTAAAAAGAACTTTCTTCAAGTTTCACCGAAAAACCTCTGCCCGGCATACCCGAGAGCGCTCCCCTCCCCCGCCCCGCCCTTTTCGCCTCCTCGGAATTTTCGATTCGCCGCTCGAAAAACCTCTGGCTTTTTGCCATCAGCAGGCGCAAGTGCAAAGGGGGAGAGAGAGAGAGGACATAAACAAAAAATCCCTCGGGCGCGAGTGAAAGAAAAGAGAGAAAGGGAAAGAGAGAGGGAAGAGGTCACACGGCGCTCGGCGCTCGGAGGAGCCAGAGCCTTTACCTCCTTGTTCGTCTTCTCTCCCTCGTCTGGTTCGCCGCCGGCGGCGACTGTGCATCTCTCGCGCAAAGAGCGGCCGGAGGAGCACGTTGGCGAAAGCGCTCGTCGTCCGTCGAATTCAGGACGAGAGAAGCCTTGCCGCTGCCGCTGCTGCTGTTGTTGCCGCTGAGTCGACTGCATTGCCGCGGCGCGGAGAGGAGAGGGAAAAGGCGCAGCAGCTCGCGGTTACGCCACGGAGCGATTTTTAATAATTCCCCCGAAATTCGGAAAATTTTTATTATCCGCTCGGGGTGGGCTGGGAGTTTCGATGAAAGTTAAGACTCGAGTGGAGGCTGATGGTTTTTGTGGGTCACGGTTTACATTTTGGGCACCGGGGAGACAGGTTGATTAGGGACGTAAAAATTATGTAAACGAAGAAAGTCGTTACGTAAATGAAATTGAAGATTTGACTGGATTAGTTTTTACGTATTTCTTTTCAGATAAGTCGCAAAAATTATTTATGAAACTATGGTCGTTGCACAGCGAAACTCATTATCTACCGGTTGCCTATCGTTTTAGGTTCAATTTACACTGTAGAAATATTTAAAGAACAACAGGAATATAAATCCGCGGTCATAAAGTTAAAAGAAAGATAAAACTTCGAGAAGTAAATATTATCTTGCGACTTGAATTTAAGACTTTTTTGCTTCACCGAGTTTCGTTCGATATGCAAAAAACCCTGCGATCTGTTGATGCTCCACAATAAACAATTGCAAATAAGTAATAAAATTAAGATTACAAAAACACGGCCTTCTTCAAAATAACCCTGCATTCGTCGTGAAATCAACGTGCCTTAATTAACTGTGACTAAAATAAAACGGTTCGGCTATAAATAAGATCACGAAAACCGCAAATAACTACAACGTTATTAAAACCGGTACACCGCTAAACAACCTGTAAATCGCGATTCCGCGCGGACTTTCGGATAAGATCGGTCTCGAACATCCATCTCTCTCTCTCTCCCGAGATTTCCACGCGTTCGCCAAAAGGTAGAAATCGGCGAAACAAAAAAGAACACGACAGCCGAAAGGAATCTACAAAATTGTCACTTTCTCCGCGCCGAATAAAAACAGCCGCGGCGGCAATAAAGCCACCAGCCCAAAGACGGATGAACCTGCTCTTTTCCTCTTACGCGCCGATTAAGCCGATCGCCTCTCCGGAGAATAAAAAAAAAGCACGAAAAAAAAAAGGAAAGGAGAAAAGTACGCCTGGAATCCCATAAATTATGACTCGTCCGTCAGGCGGATGTGGGACCAAAAGTTAATCGATAGTCCGACCCTCCCTCTTGGTCCCCCGTAAAGGTCCTATATACGGACAGCAGCTCGAGCTATTGCGATACTCCTCCTTTCTCCCTCTCGTTCGGCGTGGAAACGACCGGCGAAGAAGAAAGAAGATAAGAAAACCAGTACGCGCCGGTGGCCAGAAAAAGAAAGCAAATCGCTTCTAATCTCCTCTCTCCCTCTCTCTCTCTCTCTCTCCGTCGAGCGCCGCTGTTAAAAGACACACAGTACACAAGGTGTGGTGTGTGTCGAAGAGAGAAAGAATTGTCCGCGAGCCTCCACCTGTCCCTTTCCCACCCACACGAGTCGAAGTCCCCCCCCCTCTCTCTCTCTCACTCTTAGCTCTCCCGGAGAACGTCGTACACATACCTCGGTGAATGTGGTCCCCTCTTCTCTCGCGAGAGTTCGCTCGAGAGTCCCATCTCCTCTCTCTGTCCGACTCCCTCGCCGTCTTCCTTTCGAACTCGGTTGCCGCTGCCGCCGCCGCCGCCGCTGCCCCTTCTCCCCCTCCCCGTCGGCCGTCAGCCGTCCTTCTCTCTCCTCCGGTGCCCCGCGCGCGGCGAAGGTGTGCGCCCGAGAGAAAGAGTAGAACACGGACGGCGAGCCCGCTAGGATAGTAGTGGTAGCTCTCGCGGTAGAGACTCGACGGGCCCCGGCAGTACGGCGCGTCGACGTCCGCCAGTCGGTTATAGCAGCGTCGCACACCGTGTGCTTTTTGACTCCCGAAGAGAGAGAGAGAGAGAGAGAGAGAGCGGAGCGCACGCAGGTGACAGCGTCGCGCGAACTTTGAAAAAGATTGGTCGTCGCCCGTGCGACCTCTTCGCGGATCAGTGAGTTCGCGGCCGGGAGTGCGGTTGTATTGTACCTATCCTGGTGGCCGAGGACGCCATGTGCCGCTTAGTCCTCGCCTCTTCCCTCCGCTCTGACAGTGCTCCGATCTCGCGGAAATAAATATAACCCCGGAGAGAGAAGCTGTTTACCCGGGAGGATATAAGAGTGTGTGTTCGTACATGTACCGTAGCGCGTACCGTAGCATCGCGCGAAACCAATACGGTCGGGAGGCTCGTCGTCCGGAGAGTAGGAGAGAGACAGAGGGAGAGAGAGAGTGAGAGGGAGCGCGGCAGCTCCTTCGGGGAGACGAGCAGAGAGGAGCCTAGAGGAAGAGGAGAGCGAGCGGCGGCTGCTGCTGCTGCTCTTTTCTCGCGGCTATTCGGGTGAGTTTCTATGCGGCAACAGTTCGCCTAAGCCGATATAACTATAATAAGCGAGCTGTTCTGGCGGGCCCGGGATTTAGAGGCTTTGATATAATGGCAGCGAGTGCTACTCTAGCTCCCTTTCTTTATGTTTCTTGGGAGAGGCATTTTCTAAGGACACCATTGCCTTTCTAAAGAATTTTAAGGTGTATTTAATGCCTCGAGACAGTTTGTCGGGGTTAAAACTGTACGCCGCTGGAAAACTTGGAGGCAGGATGCAGGACGCTCGTAAATGCGGGAGAGACGTCGTTAACCGATCTCGAGAAAGATGAGCAAAGATGCGACCTGCACTTGCTCGGTGTGTGTGTGAGTATGTGTAGGGACATGCATAAATCATGCAGTGTTTTATGTAGGAACGTAGATTTAAAGAAAAGTGTGACAATAAATAGTTTCAAGGCGTCTGGATGCTGAATTAAAGTGAAGTTTGGGAACTTTAAAAGTTTTTAAGTACGTTGATTGAGAATATCTTTTAAAGTTTAGAATCTAATTTAATTTCGTAGATTAATCGAATCAAAATAAGTTTCAAAATAATTTTAATTATTCGTGCTCTCAGACGGAATTGCGAGCAGCGAAAAATTTATACACTTTCACTCAGTCGAAAATAATTCAACAAAAAAGCAGCTGTAGAAATTAAAATATCGAATTACCACACATTATAACCGACACTTTCTCAAAACCTTAGTTCCACCTTCCCCATCCTCCAATATACCTTCCCCAATTTGACAACTGCACGGCCGCAACAAAAAGGCGGCATCCATCAACCATCAGCTTCCCGATACCGGATCACTGAAAAAAAGGGGCACTAACAGCCGCCGAAGCGAGGGAATTTCGTGAAAAGAAAGAGAGATAAGTCGGGAAAAGAGAGCGAAAGATTACTCCGCCTTTTTTTCATCGGCTTCTTACGGCGTTGCGCTCGTGTATATATATATACATGTATACAACACGCCGCGCGGCCGGATAGGAGTACGTTTTTACTGGAGCAAGAGTCGTATATATACCTGTTGCTGGCGATGGCGGACGCGGAGAAGGTGGAGTGTGTCTACAAGCCGGAGAGCTCCGCGTTGTCGGTATGGGTAGTGCCCCAGCCGGTGTGTATAAGTTTACATACAGTGTCTGCGCGCATGACTCCGCACTGATTTTTAATCTGAATCGGAGAGCCGTTTTTTTCTACGCGCGAGAGGCGATCCCGCGATTTGGAAATTGCAGCCGATCCCCTTTGATAATAGGCTTTCGTCGTTTAAAGTTCGGCGCGGGAATGTTTTTTTTTTTTTGTATCGGTTTTGGCGGTAACGGTATACGGCTCCCGGTGAATGTAATGCGGGAGTGAGTAATTGACGTCACGCGATTGAACCTGGTTAGTGAAAAAAAAAAAAAAAGAATTAATATTCGGCTGGTGAATGGAAAAGCTATTTGGTTGGTTTGATTTTGTTTTTTTTTTTTCAACCGGTGTTAATGAATCGAGCGCTTAAATACCCAAAGGTGGGTTAACGTTTTCAAGCAAACTCGTTTGAGCGGCGAAAAAGTTTTTGATACTTTTCAGTATTTTGATAGCGGTCAAGGCTTATGAATTTTCACGCTGGGTAAACACGCGAGTAGATTTGAATCAATACGCGGAGTAAAAGCAAGAGCATATAAGCAGTAAATCCAGCGCGGAACTTTTATAAAGCTGTGCAACGTTATTTATATTGACGTAGGGAGTATTTTTATTTACAATAAAAACACGTGATTCGAGGCATAATGCGATAACCTGATATCAGTTTATTTAAACGGTAAAAGGTACGGTAAAAATTGTTGGCCTTTTGAATTTCATTGGAATATTTGTATAATATACCGCTTTTCAATTAATACACTTTTATATCGCATCTTATTAATGGGGAAATTTTCAATGCTTTATTTACGTAACGAGAAAAAAATGTACGAAAAAAAAAAAAAAATATATCCCTGAAAGAATAGCATTTTTCAAACGACTACTAAATATTTGCAACGAAAAGCCGCGAAGCTCGCTGAAAGTCCAGCGACCTCGCGGCTAACCTTGGCCAAGGCTGACGCAAAATCATTTAAGGTAAAAAGCCCTCGTCTAAAAATAGATCCTCCTCTTAAAATAACCTCCCAGTACCCAACGGAGCAGGTAATTAAAAGCCCAGGCCTCGAGTTATCAGTCCAGTACATTTAACTCTCGTCGTCTCGTTAAAAAAGAAAAAAAAAAAAAAAGGCAGTACCGGCCGCGGTACCGCTCGCCGCTCATGTGCGCGCGCGCGCGGCCCTAAAGCTAATAATTTTCTATTCTTCGCGATTTTCTCGAGTGTGTGCACGCAGCGGCGGCGACGGCGGTGGCTGCATTCCGCGCGCCGCTGCAGCCGGGCGAAATAAAATAACGCGAGAGGGCATGTGCATATAAGCGTCGCGCGCGCTCTCTCGCCGACTCTCTCGGACTGGTTCTTTCTTCCTCTTTCTCCGCCGCTGCGGCGCGCATATACGTATATACATATGCGCGCATGTATATAAAGCTCGTAAATGGATCACGTACTCGGGTGAATTGCGCCCGCGTCCGGATTGCAGGTGTGCGCGCTCGCAGGTGTATGTATACTTATGCGAGAGAGCTCTTTAAGTAGCGCTCCGGGGCTCTCGCGTCTTATTAGAGATTGCGCCGCGATTCTTCGGCTGGACGATACGGGTACGAGCTCGAATTTCGAATGTAGCGGTTAAGACCGAGAGCGGATTCTTCGTTTTTAGGATTTCACGGATGGGCGTTTGAACCTTCTTAAGCGGAAGAATTAGCGGAGATAAGCAAGTTTTATGTCCTTCCTTTCCAATTCTCTCCATTACAGCTTCGAAGATAGTTCTCCCCGGAAAAGAAGAAAAAAAAAACAAATAATCGCGAAAGAACCGACTCCGAGCGCTGCAAAAAGGAGCATCTCGACTGTCACCTCATTAAGCACGCGCGCCGCGGTGGAGGTCTTAATCAAAGCACGCCAGGCGCCATTTACAAAAGCCTGAATTAGCTTCTGCACCGCGCGGATCGCGGCGGGACAGCTGGCGCCTATGTATACCTACGGACCGCGCGGAGTCGGTGAGGCGCGAGAGTCGTTCGCGGGGAAAAGAGCGAGGAGAGAGAGAGAGAGAGATGTATATCCAGGTAGCGAGGTTAAGCGCGCGCAGGAGCGGCGCCGATGCGTCCGCGATCCTTTCGACTCTCCGCGCTGCGTGTTATTATGCTTTCTTCTCGCCGCGGCGTTAGATGATAATATGCGCCGGCCGCGTTTCAGGAGTTTCTGGAGTAGCTCTGCTTTTTAATACGGGGGTAGGGGCTTTGAAGAGTGTGGAAAGTCGTTGGGCCGATTGATTTCGAATTTTTTATGGGTGAGTCGAGGGGGATAATGAGAGAAATCGTTTAGGAAGGTAATGAAACTCTTTGTAATGTTTCAACGGCTTGGAGATGATAGACTTTTATGTTTTGGGGCGAAGGTTCGAAATATCAATGGAATGAATGTGTTCTTAACATTTTTAAGTTTACATAATTCATATAAGTATACTTCCAATAAACATCGGCTTGGGTATTTTAAGTATTAAATGCAAGTAATTTAATATAATTATTTATACACACCAGATATAATTATAGTTACATGTTCGTTACGTACAAATTTATGTAATGTTTAGCCATCAAATAATAACGTTTTAAACCCCTGGCGTTCCAACAGAAAATATTCTTTTCAAACGCCAAGTTAAAAGCGGAGAGGCGCAATGAAACCGCGAGCAAATACGCGCGGTTCGAAGTATTAACACACATTCTCGCAGTCGCAGAAATTTAAACAAAGACGCCACCGTCGATATAACTCCAAGACCCGTCGATATAAAAAAAAACTTACGAGACACACTCGCGGGGCCTCGCTTTTGAATTACCCCAGCCGGCTGCGGAAACGTGAACGTTCAAAGGCAGCGGCGCTCCGAGTCTTGCGAAACTTTACGGTACACTTCTCTCGCGCGCACGCGACGAGGACGACGGCTGTTTAGCGTTTATTACGATTTTCATGCGTTCGTCGTGTATGCATTATAACGTCGTCGGAGGCCGAAGCGATTGTGACCCCGGCTGGGACGTAGGCTCGGACGCGCGGGGAGAGATGATTGCTTAATGCGCGAGAGAGTATGTACACGGACGCTGTCACGTATTTCAGGGGGATTTATGGGAATTGGGACTTCGATAAGCGGAGGATGGATTGGTACCGCCGGAGATTAGCGATTTGTGCACGCCGCGAGTGCTTTGAATTTTCGTCCGCGGCGTATGTGCGTTTAGGGTAATTGTGCTTGGCCAATCCTCGGCTGATTCGCCGAGGAAAATTTAACGGCGAAAATGGTGTCCGCGCGGCGTTTGAGATTTATGGATTTATAATCGCGATGGAAAGAGCAGCCGGTGTATGGAAGGAAAGAATAAAAAAGATAATGGAAGCGGACTTTCTAATTTTATTAAGTTTTTAATTTTTTAACGACTGTGTATATAGTTTAGTATATTAAAAGGGTAATAAATTTTTTAAAAGTTTATTCACCTTTTTTTTTGTTGCGGCATTTACTGTTATTGTAAAACGCTAATGGTTCAGTATAGATTTTTTTAGATTCGCTTACTAGTACCAATTAGCAATTACAAATTGTTGCAGAACTGCTTACGGCCCGCAGAATTTGAATTTGAATTTCACTAAAATAACTAATTGAATTTCACGAAAATAACACCGATATACCAATTTGTCTGTTGCAGCAAGTGATGGCCCTGCGCGGCAGAAGCGGCAAGGATGTCAAAAAGAGCTCGTACTACGTCTGGTACCTGGGGGCGAGGGAGGCCAAGGGGGTGGACGCGATGCCCGGTGCCATAGATTACCTCCTGGAGCGCGAACGGCTGCAGGAGCCTTTCAAGGTCACGCTGCAGGTTAGTAACACCGACATTTTCGGAACGCATCAACCGTTACCGTTTCACCTCGTCCGCTACCTGTTACATGTATATACGTGTATATTATATACGCAAAGCCCCACCGGCGCTTCTCGCGCTCTCCTCAATGAATTATTTTTTACCCCCTCCTTTTTTTTTTTCTCTCGGTACACTCTGCGGAACGAATGCGGTAATTAGAACTTTTCAGCCTGTAAATCATGCTGTTTTATAAGATTTACTTTTCTGTTATTTTCCATTGATAAATTGAATAATTATCCTTTCCGTTCGCATCGACGCTTACTTACCCATCAGGAATTTAATCGCAGAGGTCAAAGATCTCTCGTTTGCCGAATCGAGGATCGGAGGAATCCTGTTTTCCGGATTTACGCGGATGAAAAATTCAGAAATCACCTTGTTTTCCCCGCCGGCGAAATACCTCCATTTGTCACCAAAACCGCGAAAAATATTCGCATTTAGTCGTCGACTTAAGTACCCTCTTAACCACGCGAAACACGCGCCCAACGAAAAGGAGAAGAGCCCCGAAACTCGCACTCTCTTTCCAAAAAAAATGAGAAAATCCGGAATTCCACGGCGCGCACCTTTCGGGCGCACGTGCCGGGTGTGTGACCCGCGTACGTACGAATTCCTCGTCCACTCTTCGTTTTCTTTTCTCCTCGCCTCTCGTCGTCTCGCGACCGTCTTGACCAGTGAAAGCTGTGCGTTCGCGAATTTATCGCGAATGTAGCCCAAATACAGGATAGAGCTGCACGCGCGAGAGAGAAGAAACTCGCGCTGCATTCCTGCTTGTTTTTTTTTTTTTTTTTTCTTTTCGTTTCGCCGGCATTAGGTTATTTTCGGGCCTCTTTCGCCGTCCTCCTATACGGTATTATATTTTTATCCGCCTTATTTCGTGATCGTGCTCGGCTACGCGTGTAAATATAAGCGCCGCGCGGCGCTTCACGAACACGAAAGTGAGCACCACTCGAAGATAACGAGGAGGAAAGTGATGGCGGAGTGGGCCTATCTTATATACATTCGAGTCGTTGTCGCCCTTTTAAAGCCGTTTTAGATGCTGGAATTTAAGAGAGAGGCTCGCCTCGCGCTTTGTTTATAAAGGCTGCGGTTGGATTTTAAGCTTTTCTCGAATACTAAATTTGGTAAACGGCTGATTATTGCCGGGCTTTATCGTTATTTGACGACGGTGTTCTCTCCTTTATTTCGAAAACAGGCGGCACTTTAGCAATGTATATTTTTTTTTTTATTAAATTCGGGCAACTTTAGTATGATTTTTAAGGTGCCGTAAATTTATCTCGTTTATAATCGCGGCACGAAATGAAATAATAGTCGGCTCGAATATTGATATTGCGGCAACATTGATTGTAAATTATTTATTAGCGTCGAATAAAAAGTGACGTAAAAATTTAATCCCTTTTTTCCTTCGCAAAAGTCTCGCCGCTAGAAAGTATTGTTAAAAGATTTATAATCCAATTAATTTTTACAAGATTATCATTTGGCCACGAAAAAAGGCAAATATTATTTTTCAAGCGGCATAACTCGTTTTTATTCCGCATCGCAAGCGGAATCCTTAAACGTTACCCATAATTTTGGCGAAAAATAGCACGCGTGATACTTACGCCTTTTACCGAGTCATTTAATGCGGGATTTCTCCTAATATTCATAAAACCTGTGCCCGCAGTGATAATTGCTTAACTATATACGCATACCTGCATGTCACGCCTGAGCTCGCCGTCGCTCGTAACGAAGTGTCATCGTTGAAAAAACAAACGAAAGGCGCGACGAAAAGTATATATATGTATGTACGCCGTAGAAATTCGCAGTTTCTCAAAAAGACGAGGCGAATCTTCGACCTGGAAAACTAACTGTGCAGTCGGCTTTCTACCTCCGTTCCGTCCTCCTTAATAATGGTTGTTACAGGTAGCTGTATAAACATTTTATTGGACTTTGCCGTCCCGTACTTCATTATGTAATTTACCTACAATTACTTCAATTATGTTGCGGTGCACAAACACATTACGTACACATTGTAGTGATGCAGTTAACCCGCGGAATTTTTGAGATTGCGTTTATTTAGCTCGACGCGAAATACTGTCAAGCCTGGAAACAGGAAATTTTCAGCGGATTTTAATTAAAAGCACGAGACTTTCTCCGCGTTCAAATGAAATTTATCGGTCGTATATCGCAGCCTTGACGCCAATTTTACCGAAGACGCCTTTTTGTTTTGGCAACCTTTCTAACTTTGTCGCGCGTATATACAGTTATTACATATAAAGTCAAGCTAATACAGAGAAAGTTTGACGGAATCGATAACGTGCCACTTATCTTATCACCCTCGCGATCCCTTCCGAAAATAAAAAAAAAAATCGTCGCCAAAAACCATAGCGGAAATAAGCGTTTACAAAGATTTTAGTATGCGTCAAATATAATTTGCGCGCGCTAATTAATTCAGCGTAAAGGCAGGCGAGCGTACTCATTAGCTTCCGCCTCTCGCGCGAAATATACGTGTGCCTGCAGCTAAATAGTTTCTCTCCCCGACGTGTCAACGTCTCATTTCGCGAGGACAGCTGTGGCGAGTGTGTGTCTGCGAGCACGAATACAAATCGCCGATTTCGAGAGAGCCGGTCGATGCACTCGAATTCCGAATTCTCTTTCGGAAACGGGGCTGAGGCTTCTTAGAGGCGCGTTCGCCGGACTCCGTACGAAACGAGCGGCTTTCGGTTCGAGAAATTTTCAGCGCGCGTTCGGAACTGAAATAATTTCGCTTCTCGCGGGGAACGAAGCGAAACGCGATATTGGCAGTTTGATTTTGAAGAAAATGTGGCTAATTTCGGAGGAGAGGTAATATTGAGTTTCAGTTGAAAATTGATACTTTCGCGGATCGCATGTTTTCCAGGCTCTTTGCGGAAAACCTCCTTCACCGAAAAGTTAGGAGGAACGGGTTTCTAAAACGCATTGGACGGTAAATTTTGAACTACACGAGGTAGATTTACAAAGGTGTAATCGAGGTGTGAAAATTTACTTTATATTTATGTAACAGTTGATATTGATACCAGATCAAAAGTTCGCTTCCAAGTGCAAGCCAAAGTTCTTTTACCTTTGAGAACATTCCTTTTTAATAGCCAATTAAGGCGCTTTAAAAAATAGTGTCATTAAATAAAATTACTAGCCAATTAATACATTAACTTCAGAGACGGTAGTCGGCTTAATCATAACAATTTCGCTGTCCGCCCGGCGTTCTCTTGACGAATCAAATTATATATACCTATATACTCGTGCCCGTACATACTCCGCTGAATTAGAAAAAAAGCCGTTACATTCCACTTTAACAACATCGGCAGGTAATATAATAACAATGATAGCGATTCTCTTGCTTCGGCTCGAATGGCCATAAAATCGTCATAATGAACGCGCATAATTGACCGTAAAGTCGAAAGGCAATCCGCGATATTCATCCGTAATGAAAGTAATTGATAGCAATTGAAATCGTGAGTTTGGGCTTGTCCACAATGGTCAGGATAATGCCTGCGTCGTTGGTCGTTATTACGTCTGGTTAAATTCCATGTCTAATTTTTCAAGAATGCGCGCGGATAACTTTCTGATTTTTTAATTTCGAATTTTTTTTACGACTGTTGACTTAAAGCCGGGTTTTCATTTACATTTAGATTTTTTTTTTCTTCGCGGAAAAAGAGACGAGCTACTGTTTTGTATAGAAATCGTCTCTTCGAACGTAGAGTTAACGGGCTGACATCGAATCATCCTCCTGTATTTCCGGAGATTTCAACGAGGCGCATCAAAGAGGGAACAAATCGCTCGACTGCTCGGAGTTTCTAAATGAATTTCAAATCGATCAAAAGTGATATAAAAAAATGCAAGTGTATTTTTAAAATAATTATTTTCAGGAAAAAGCTAATTACTTAACCGTTTCATGAAATGTAATTATATTTATAGTTATTGTTGAACTTAGTTGTACACTTACACAAAACCAATAACATTATAGTTGCCCTACTTAATTACACTTATTGAATTAAGATTAAAATTACTCCCAAGCCGCCGCTTTCCTCAAAGAACCCCAAATCCTCGCAGCCGCGTTCAGAAAACACAGCGTTGTTTCCCTGGAAAACTCAGTTCACTGAACGCCGAGTCTCGGGTAAAAAGAGCGGAAGAGCCTCGCGGCGAGCGACAGTTGCGAAACAATAATCCGTATCGATGTCGTCAAGAAGCGCCGCCGCTCACTCGTCGCGGCCGGCGAAAGTCGCCGCGCGTCCAACCTGCGCTCGATGACCCTCTTGGCGCTCTCTCTCTCTGGTCGATCTCTCCTCTCTCTCCCCTCGGATATGATACGCGCGTTGTATAAAAGCGCTAAGCGGACGCAGCCTGCGCGCGCGCTTTCGCGATCTGCCTCGTTGCCGATCCTCGCGGGCTGACATCGATCACCATGTGATTTCGCATGCGAATTGCGAGCGCCGCGCGCGCGCACGCGAGGGTTATTATGTGTGTGTGTGTAGACGGCCGGAAAATTGAGCAGTTCGACAAGCGCGCTCGCCTGGCGTTGCGAGAGACGATTTTCTTTTTTAGTTTCCTTTCGATTCGCGCGTTGGCGGCGGGGTGATTACCCGGTGTTTTGTCGCGCGGTCTCAAGGTTTGGTTGTTCAAAGGAAAAGAAAACTTGTGTGTTTTGGAAGTATTTTTATTGGATTGTTGTACACAAGTTACGTGACTACGTATGATCACAGATTAATTTGATATTTTATTTTATTTAAATCTTTCGAATTTAATAAAAGAATAAAAATTGGGACATTCTAGTCTCTATGACCGGCCTTTTCCACAAACTAACAAGAAAATTTACATAAAAAATCCATAACTGTACCCTCGTCCATCTACAAACTCCCCGTAAGAAACCTCCCAAAACCGTTACTCCAATTCTAAGCAAAGCGCGTAAAATCCTCACTTCATTAAACTAGCCGCGTCGAGCGTCACACCAGGAGGCTCTCGTACGATTAAAACAACGCCAACTAAACAATCCATCATTTGCGCACCGGCCGTGGTCTACTACAAATTAGCCTGCAATTAGTACAGCGTCGTCCAGGCTTGGCCTTGATGACGAATTTTGATTATCACTTAGCGCCGCGCGGAATACCTGGATTTGAACGGTATAAACATCTCGCTCGGCAGGTGGGAGTAGCTTCGTCGAGCCGGCCGGGTAACGGTTGCTTTCACGCATGAGCTTCGTGCGTAATGTCGCGCCTGCGCGGCACGACAGAATTTCTAGCAGTATAAAGCAGGAAAGGCTCGCGAGCCTCCGAGGTTTATGTGGCTTTTCGGCTGTTAATGTACGGCCGATTATAATTACCGGGGAATTTCTCTGCGAGCGCGAGAGAAGTTTGATGGCGGATAAGTAACCGAGGAAAGTATCGTTTTTCGATTTTCTCTTGCGTAATTTTGGAAGTGTCAGTCGAGGCTTTTATCGACGCGGCCGAAGGAAAATTAATTAAGGACTTTCTTTCTGCGGTGAATATTTCAATCACACTCGCAGCGAATGTTTTATTGCTTTTGGAAATATAAAACTGTGCGCGTGAAAGTTAAAATAAACCAAGATGTATATTCTTCCTAATTCAATTTTTTTTTTACGTAATGTTACAGACGTTTCTTTATTCGGTAGAAAGCAAGTATTGAATACATAAAATTATTTAATAACGTGTATTATAAGGAAGTAAATAAAAAATAGTAAAATAAGATATTTAAAAAAAAAAACTTCAGTTTCAGTCGCAGACTTACTCTTCAACAATGCAACGAGTATTATTAAATTAACCCGGCAGATGATTCAATTTCACGGAAACTCATTGAAAATAGTTAATGAAACCGTGGAGCGACAGTGTTATTTGTCGGAATGACGTTTACGTGAAAAGGTGCACGTTTTTATTAAAGAGCCTCGACTCGCGGCGCAAGTTGCACAACGGCAGGAGCTTTATTGCGGTTGCCGCTGAGTTTTGCGATGCATCCGAGAGAAGTCCGTCTCTCTCGGGAGAAGACAACGAGTAAGAAGAGAGAAAGAATTTTTGTCGGTTTCGCCACCGAGCGCCGCGGCGATTCCGCGTTGTTCGTCTCTCTCCTTTTTTTTTCCGGGATTAGCTTAGCCGAGCCTCCGAGAGTCTGATTATAGTTTACCCTAACTACTTGCAACTATTTCCCTCCTTTGCAATTTGCGCGCGACTCTGTGATTTATTTCCCGTTGAGATTAGTTTCGATATTAATTCGCGTTATGATGGAATGATTTACGGACATTCTTGTACCTTTGAATTATGCTTTGTAGATGCGCTAAAAGTGTATGTTTAATTGAGGGGGTATCGTAAGTTGCGGTAGGTTGGATCGGAATTATTTGAATAATTTTATAACTGTGGATATTTTCTCCGATTATGTAATGAAAAATTTCTGATGTTTATCGTACGAAGTTCGTTTAACTTGGGCCAGCAATTGATTCGAAGTGAAATTTGTTTTCGAAAACAAATTTTTATTCTTTATTTAGAAAAAGTAGCTGAAAACATGTTTAAACTGCTAAAAAAATTTTTCAGAAAAGCTTTCAAGTCAAACATATTCCGAGAAAGGGTTCCGAGGTATGAAAATAAAAGATTTATTCTCCCTGGAAACTTTTTTTCGGTTAAAGCCATGAAATTTCAAAGTTTACGACTCGTCATTTTGCACTGCCGGAGCCAAGGCTCTGGCACTTTTCCTTTTGGAAATGATTCGAAAAGTGAAAAATACAATTACCGAATTATACAATTATCCTGTTTTTGAAATAAATGATCCACTTAGAAAATTCTCGGTAATTTTCGAAAAAAAAAAAAAAAAAAAGCCAGGTCACCTTCCCGAATAAAAACTGCCTTTTGCAACGACGTTAATGGTTCTGTCGCGGCGCGCATTGCACTTTGGAGCTAAATCCGTCTTTTTTCGACCTCTTTTTTTTTGGCTAACTCGTAGTTAATATCCACTTATCGTCGTTTCGCCGCTTTTGGACGTTAAGAAACGCGCTTAAAAAGCAATCAAGGCTGACCGAAGCGTTGATTGTCCCCTCGGCACCTCGGGCGCAGTGTTTAATTTCAAGTTTAGCGCTCTACGATTTTCCTGTCGTCGTTTCCTTTCTCTCATTTATTTAATTGTTAAACGTTGTCACGAGCGGGAGTTCCTGATTTATGTGCACCATAGAGAATACATTTTTCCGAGGAGATAAGGTATAAGGAAATTAACTGAATAAGTTTTGATAAAATCAAACGATAACTTTTCCTTTACGGAAAAGTCATATTAGTCGAAGGTTTCGACAAAATTTTTCTTCCATAATAATATTTTAAATCGTTTCTCACCTTCATTTTAAGTTTTTGAGAGACGTAATAAACTTTCTATAGTCGCTGCAGAAAAATAGAAGATTAAAAAGCAAATAATGTAGGCGTCGTTAATTGATGGTTTAACATAAATTTTTGCAGCAAAAACTTAATTTATTCAAGAATGATGTAAAGTAAATAGTTGGAGAAGATACACGATCAATTACACGTAATAGCCACTAAAAGCATATGCATTTATGTAATGCTTCTAAAGAAAAAAATTTTTTTTATAATGGAATACATTCCTAAATTAATACTCGACTTTACATATCAACACATTGACCGATTGCACACAAAAGAATTTTAAATATTTTGCACGACAAGCAGTAAAATGTGAAAAATTCTTACAAACATGCACTTAAAATATTATAATACGGTACCAATCTGTAAATTTACGTACAATTAACGTCCACAAAATATTAAGGTCAAAAATGGTCCCTTTCGTTACGCACAACGCGCAGCGCGGTAAAACCAACAATCTTTTTTAATACATAAAATGGGACCACGCGTATATAATTTTATATCCGACGAGCCTTCTCATTCCTCAAACTAAAAAATTACACCATCATAAATTACCCCGGGACGTTTCATAAGTCCCCCTTTGCGGAAAAAAAAGAACTATTAGAAGGAATAATTCATAAAGCCTAAATCGCCTCTCGCTTATTATAAAAACGTTCCGGCATTTTTTCTCCGTTTCCTTTTTTTCTTTTTCACTCGGGCCCGATGAGATTCATCGCTAATTAAATCTCGCCGCGAGCTTGAGACGTTACGTAAAAGCCGCCGCGTGTCGATAATGAAAAAAAAAAAAAAAACGCGGCACTTTCTTCGCAACTATTCGCCAAAGCTGTGTTCGTCGACTTTCTGCATTCGCAGACGTATATACATAAACGAATTCGATTGGATGCGTGAAAGTTTACAAAGGCCAGCCGCGGGCGACCGCGCGGCGATATTTTTTTTTTTCCTACTCCTCGCCGCGCACATAAATCCCGAGAGAGCGGCGCGCGCGCTTTTTTTATCCTCGCCTCGCGAGGAGCGTATATATTGGAAACTCTCTTCGCGTGGGTACTAATCGAAAGCACGCCGCTCGATTCGAGAGCCTCTCTCGTCACTCTCGATTCTTTATATGGAGAGGAGACCGCGCGTCGTGGGCTCCGCGAAGGTTTTTACTTCACGGCGGCGGCGGAGGACGAGCGGCGGGGGAGTGGATTTGAATTTTAGCTCTCTTTGGCGGTGAGGATTTTTATTGCTTTGATGGAAAGTTTTTTCGTCGTTGCGATTAAGATTGTATGTTAATCGAGGATCGTAAGTTTTTCATGGGTTTCTTTTAAAAACGGATATCGGACTTGAGTTTATACGGTCTTCAGATTTTTAGATTTGGAAGATAGAGGCTAAAGTACTTTCCAATATAATGACATAAATTTATATCTTTGTATGAAAAAGCACGTGTAATTTAAAAGTGCATTAAACTTTTTTTTTAAAATTATTCGAATCAATCATATCAAAACCAAATATACACGTATAAAATTGTGTTCCTCCATTTCTTTCCTCAGGTGAGCAGTAAAGGTCTGAAGATCATTCAGACGGTTCATCCTGGCGGCTCGACGAGATCGGCGGTGAAGCACCTCGTGCCGGGTCACGCGGTGCTCGCCTCCGTGCAGCGGGAGGACGTCGTCGCGGCGACGCTGCTGCTACCGAATCCAGCCAGCAACAATCCCGTCCACGTGCACGCCTACAGGTACGGCCCCCGATATTCTCATTTGCATAAAGTGACGCGGCTCTTCAAACGCGGCCGATTCCTGGCGCGGCTTTGTCGGCATTCTCCATTGATTGATATATTAGGGCCGTTATGATGTCTTTTGCGGTTTTACGAGGGTGTTGCTTTTCACGGGCTTATGGCTTTATACGCCGGAAGTGCCTTTGATGGATGCTCATTTTGAGAAAGGGGGAGACTTTTCGTCGACGCGTCGACTACTGAGTTCGTTGGAATTTAAAAATGCGATTCCCTGCTTTGTGTGTAGAAATACGGTACGCGATACCGGGCGACCGAATTGAATTTTTTTCCGCGATAAAAGAGCAAGCTTCCAGGAGTGAAAGTTCAATTGAATCAAAACGATCGAATTATAATTAAAATAACCGCTTGAAACCGTTGTTGTTTTTCTAACCGCAGTGAATAAAAGCCAAAGCCAGCAATAAAAGTCGGCCGAGTTCACCCGCAGCGGCGATCGCATAAAGCTCGCAGTCCATTTGTTTATCGTAATCGGTCACGCACAGCCGATAAAGAAACCGCGCTAATTTCTCCTCTCGCGGCGCGTATATACACGCCGATCCCAGGGCGTGATCGCTTATCGCTCGCTCTTAATTGCCCGCGCGGCGGCCTCGAAAAAAAGCCGCGCGCGCCGCGGAAAGAAACCCGGGAACGAGCCGGTAACGGTAATACGCGTAAAGGCGGATATACGCGCAGTTTTCGTGAGAGCCCGAGATAGGCTTTTCCCCGCGCGCGCGCGGTCGCCTCCGTATTTCGCGCGATTTTCAAAGCCGCGGCCGCGGGAAAGCTCCTCTCGCGCAAGCCGCCTCCGTGCACGCTGACAGGATAATGCTAACGGCCGAGACGTAAAAACGCGGCGGCGGCGGCGGCGGCTCTCGCGCGAAAATTAGTATCGCGGCCGAGTGGGATATCCGTGACAAGTTTAGTGGCGCGCGCGGACGTTAATGTGAGCTCACCGCGCGCGTACGAGCCGGCCGGCAGGAGCGGGATTGGCAGGATTTCATTGCGCTCTCGGCTCCTCCCTGATGCGCCAACCGGATGCTCTCGCCTGAAAATGGGGGTTTCTCCGCTTGTTTTTTTTTTCTTCTTTTCTTTCGATTTTAATGGCGAACGAGGGAGCTGCGAGGCCGGTGGTTTACCGGGCGATGGTTGTTACTGGCGGAATACGAGGGAATGTACGTGCTTGTAAGATGCTATATTTAGCTGGAGAATAATCTTCGAGAGAACTGAATTGTAATTTATGGTATGTTCATTTGAGAATTTTAAATTGAAATCTTTGCATATGTTACTGAAGCACCGGAACAAGCTGCCCGCCGGAAAATTGAAACTGTCAATTAATTTAGACGCGGTGAATATCGTGCGAATATTGAAATTCTGTAGTTGTGAATAAAGTTGTTGTATTACATATCCTAGTTAGAAATAAACTGAAAAATTAGAAAATCCTTCAATAAAATGCTGCAATATACATAAACTCGAAGCCACAACAGTTTTAACAAGCGCATTTCGCGACGTCAAAACCAATATCCATAAATCACCGAAACAATTCAATAATACCCAGCAGATCCTCGTAAAACCTCGCGATACACCAGAGGCCATTAGCATCCGCACTCGCGAGAGATCATCAGGCTCGTTACTCCTCGCGCGTGCTCGCACTGCGGAGCCGCAAAATTGCTATCTCTCTCTCTTTCCCTGACCGCTTCTCTCTCGCTCCTCTCAGATGCGACTCGGTGGAGACGGCCGAGCTGCTCGGCGGCCAGCTGAAGGTCCTCGCTTCGCACTCCGACAGCCTGGCGAGGCTCGGCGGCTCCCTGGACACGCGGCTGCGCAGCAACCTCGGCAGCGACGGGCGCAGCACGAGGGAGAGCGAGTCATCGGAGGGCAGCGGCGAACTCAGGCACGCGCCCATCCAGGCCACCAGCATCTACGAGTCCCTCGCCGCTGAGCTCAGAGCTAAGCTGGGTAAGTTTATTGTTTTTAGTTTCAATATTCGATTATTAAAAATCCTTTGAGCATTATCTACTCAAGTTGGCAGAGAAGGAGGGGTTTGCAATCAAATGATTCTTTTGTACGAATAGTAACATTACTGGAGACTTGGAGAGTAACGAGTAACTTTTTAGTTCAGTGGTGCAATGAGTCTTACGATACTATTGATAACTTAATTTCTCACGATACTTATACTTTTACTTTCACACAAGATAATGGGGATAAGAAAAAAAGTGTCAACTCTGTATCATTCATAGTTCCACGGGAATGAAATAGCTGGAAGACTGTTATATGACAAGAATTGTACTATCACCGGGAACGATCTCTATAGGAAATGTGAAATACATGTACTTGTGCAACTCCATATCCTTCTATAACCTCTCTGTTTACACGCAAAAAATTCGTTCCTTACAATATCAACTGTACCATATATACACGTTTAGGATTATAACATTCTGACACTACTAGACTCTGAGCTATTTGTTGCGCAAGACGTATGGGAAATTAGGTACCAAGAAAGTTATAATTCACTCGTTACGTGCTTAATAAGATTTCTACAGCCGCGATATTGTTCCAGTAAAAAAAGCGCGCTACCTCACCGCCAATTATTAAATTATATTCATCGGCACCTTTTTCCAATCCGACAGGACGAGGCAACTCGGCGGACAACGACACGGGCCCGATTCTGCTGCCGCCGCGGGACTACGACACGGTGCACCGAGCCCGCGGCAACCTGACCGGCATCGAGCTCCGACGCTGCCTGAACCAGACGATCGTCGGCGCGAACGTCGTCGCGGGACCGACAGCCATCACGCCGATCGTCGAGCGGGGCGGCACCCGGAGCGCCGCCAGCAGCGGCATCGGCTCCGACAGCGCCGCCACCCCGCCGCCCTACCAGGGACATCACCCGCTGGGACCGAGGCCCTCCAGGCCTACCAGGGATTCGTCGTCCGGTGAGTGATGAGAGGAGTGAATTTCGAATTGTTGAAAGTCGGGAGAAATGTTTATTGGGAGATGTCTATCGAAGGGGGAAGGAATATTGTCGAGGAGGTTTATGTCTTTTAGGAAAAGGCGACGGAGAAAGTTTAAATGTCTTTCAAGTATTTTTGTACTTTTATCAAATTGAAGATGCTCAATGATAATAGATGCATTCATCACTCATTTTATAAGTATACCCATATTTACAGTGTATTCGTTTAGTCACGAATTAGAATGAGACATTAAATTTAATAGTTTAATTGTACCATGAAAATCCAAACTCTCGGATGAGTATGATTTAATGACTTCTATGTCCAAACGATTGACCGAATTGCATAGAAACACAGATTCCCCCTGTCAGCCGACACAAAAGAAAAATTAAAAAACGAGCGTCCGTCGCTCGTCACAGCAAAAGGACAGAGAAAAAAAAAAGGAGAATATCCGGCAAAACTAGAAACGCTCGTCGAGCGCGGGACCGACATTCGCGACATTCCGCGAAACGGACAGGCGGCGACAATATATACATCGCGCCGTGTTTCCGCGGAAACAAAAGCGACATTCGACCCTGACATTTTTGCGTTCCCGCTCCTCGCTCCTTTTCTTCGGGCCGATTGTCCGAAAGTGGGTTACGGGAGCACACGTTTTCTCGGCTCTCCGCGGCTGATCGCCAAGGTAGAAAGTGTCCAAACGCCTTCTCTCTCGCTTCGTCGATTAGATCTCTCGGCACGAGAGAGATTTCTCGCGGGGAGCTGTAACCCCTCCCCCCCTCTTTTACGCGGCAGGCTTTTTCTGGATTACGTAAGAGAGAATTCTGCACCGCGGTGGGTGTTTTTTTTTTTTATCTCCGTCGATGAAAATCGACGGATTGTTGCCGATTTGTTTCTCAACGGCTTCGGACAAGTAGCGGCTGATTTGTATTCGCGCGAGAGCCGCTCGTTCGGAAATTTATGGCGCGGAGTCGAGTGCGCAAATTATTTTAATGCGGGGATATCGCTGGATGGATTGCTGCCGGTGCCTGCTTTGGATTTTGATTTATCTGTTTTTAATATTAAATTAAACGTCGGATCGCGCTCTCTTTTATCGTAATTTGTTGAATATAATTGCAATGTGATAAATTGGGTCAGTTTTAAAAAAAAATAACTATGAATGATACGAAGAAATCGGTTGAGATTCTTTTTATCATTAATAATTTAGAATTAAATATTTTCTCAATCTAATAAATTGGAGATTTCTAAATTTTATTCGACTTTTAAAGCGACTGTTTTACATGTTTGAAATTTTATTTTTTAAACTAATTTGCTCGTACTTTTCATAATGTTCTGCACTGCTTAAAAACTTTTAAGCTTTATAACTATAATTTAAAGTTGTATTTCTGTAGTAAAACAGTAAAAAAAAACGTTTAAATATAATCACGCCTAAATCTAAAATCTTGCATTTACAGCAGTTCTTTGTTTTGTTTTCATAGGAAAGACAAATTATTTACACTTTAGATAAAAATCCTCGCCATTTAAACCATTAGTTCTTCTCATTTACAAAACGAACGTCCATAAATATTCCCTTGTTTTCCTTCAAAGATCAACGAAGCTCCGAGCTTAATAACGATACATTAAACTAACCATGATTGACATAATCGCGAGGAATCGCCGCGCTGAACTGCCAAGTAATAGAATTACACCATCAGCTTTCCCACCGAGCGGCTCGTAAGGGGGGGAAAAAAAAGAATTCCTCAAAGCGGAAGGAGATACATCGCCATCGTAAACGACGCATACCTCCCCGGTCTAACAATTACAAACGCATTAAGCAACGATTCGCATGTCGCGCGTATAATCGTTCCGCGTACGTAACTCCTCCTTTCTGCACGCACGAATCCGTCCGTGAACGCGAACGGGGGAGGGGGAGAAAGAAGTAATCCTCGCTCTCGCGATAATGACGAAAAACACACGAGAGATCCCTTATCCGCGATCTGGGTGAAAGTCATCATCTGCACGCGCGCGTCTACGTAATATCGGGGCGGAATTAAAGGTAATCGGTCGCTTCTTCCCACGGAAAACGGAAGGAACGCGCCGCGAGCGAGGAACTTGTCTGAAGGCGGCGCGCGGGCAATTACGCGCTTTGCGCCGAGTGTGACTTTTAGTTTTTTTTTCGGCCCGGACGAAGGTGTAATTCAACCGCGGAGGAGGCCGATTTTATCGCGGGCGCCCGCGACGTGTGGGTGAGATTTTTAGGTGTGCAGTCAGTTTTGAAATCGGAGTTTTGGAAAGACAATGAGGTGTGTGCGTTTGTTCGTCCGATCGTTGCGAGGCGAGTCGAGAAATTACGTGGCGGTGAGATCATTTCTTTTTTTTTGTACATTTTCTGCTGTTTTGTTTCGTTGAATAAGACGTTTTGGGCGATGACTTAACTGGCTGTATATAAAATTTAATGGAATAACTTTCAGACTCGAACGTTGTTTGGAATTGTTATCTTGGAGAATGAATTTAAAATTCTTAGGGGTAAATTCATAATAGTCAATGCTGCAGGTACTTTGATTAAAAGCTTTTAACGAGTGCTTCTATCTCTCGTTCGCGTAGGTCGCATCAAAGAAGCGAGGCAATTTAAAATCATGCATTTCATCATCGCAATTTCGAATCCTCCTCTCCTCGGCAGCAGCAGGCCTAAAAGAAGAAAATTAATCACGTACAAAACGAAGGAATCGCAAATTGGCGGGCAAAACAGGCTCGGCGAATATATATTTTCGCGACGTCTTATCCGCCGCCTCTCGGAGAGTCGGGTTTTACTTTACAGTTAATAACGTTTGTTTACGCCTCCTAAGTAAGTCCCGTTGCGATTACTAATTACCGGGGAAAAAAAAAAAAGAACTGCTCCAGCGGCGGGCGCTGCTGCTCTCACCCGCGATATCCTCTCCCGCGTAATTAGCAATTATGCATCCACGCGCGCGCCGCGCGCTCACCGCGTTATTATTATAAGCCAGCCCTGTGTTGTCTTCATGGGTGTAAGGCCCGATGCATAATTTAATCCGCGCGTATACGAGAAGCGCGGCGCAAACGAGTGCGGGAATTCCGGCCTCTCGCGGCTTTGCCTCTTTGTTTTCGGGCTCCGAGGCTCGGGAGAGAGAGAGAAGGAAAAAAAAAGGGGCGCTGTTAAACTGAAAATTACTGTTTGCTTGAGAGCCGAGATCGTGAAAGTTGCCGGAAACTTCGAGCGGAGAGAAGATCCGAAACTTTCGACAGATGAACTCCGCGCGCGCGCGCATAAATCTATTTTCCACGGGGAAAAAAGGGGGGCAACTACTTTCTTTCGCCTTTTGAGTGAGTTATAACATTTCCGAACGGCGCGGCTACGTTACTCTGTACGCATTCACGGCTCTCATTGATTCCTAAAGCTCGAGACCGTTACGATTTACTGCATCCTCCCTTACGGCCTGATTTCGGAACACGCGGCGAGTCTCTCGGCCCTTCGTCCGACTCGCCGACAAAGGAAGGCTGAAAGTAGCGAGTGGACAATTACCTAAGCAGTTTCTACAGCCTTAGTCATTTACGAGCCGCGGGAAGGAGAAAAAAGAAAAACGACGCGAGAGAGGCGAGACACGCGAAAGCTTTTCCCATCGAGTCCTAATTAAAAAGTCCAATCGGCCGCTGCACAAAGAGTCGAAGCTGCCGCCTACGTATATACGTGTGTGTGTACAAAATATATAGCCGCTCTCGGCCACAGTGGTATCAACAGTCCGTGACAATGAGCAGTCATTAATTCAGGCCGCTCGATTATCGGCTCGATCGACTACAAGCGCGTATATATATACACGAGACCGCGCGGCTCTTTTTCTCCGTCTCCCGCGCGTCTCTTCTCTCCTCTCCGCGGGCGGAGGAACACGTTTTTAACGGACGACTGACCCATTTATCGAGGGGGGGCCGTGTATTCGTCCTCATCGGAATTGCGAAGCCGGTGCGCGCGCCCAAGTTCCGATATAAATTTATAATTTTCGAGGTGGGTACACACACCGCTGCCGGCCGCTGCCCGGTGTCGGTCAGGTGAAAACGAGATGATGTCTTTGGATAAACCGGATACCTGCCGTACGCGGTGCCATGGGTTATCGTTTTTGTACTTGTTATACGTATAAATAAAGTTGGACTTGTTTTTGTTTATGTTTTTCAATTCTTTAATTTAAATCGCTGAATAAAAAAGCATGACTACATTGAAAAACTTTGACCCTTATACAGTGTGAAATATTTGTGCCTTGTAGGGCTTTAAAATGAATCTACACTTCTGCAAGACTGACGTACAAAAAATGAAGTTTCATAAATGTTACAACTCAATTAATAAAAGATCTCATACTTTCATTTCTTCGAGCTCTGCTATTATATTTAGATTTGAAATGCAGATTCGGCATGTAAAAGTCATTCTTTAAATAGACTGTGATCCAGAGCTTGTCATCTGTTTTGCATACTCATTGGCAATGTTTTACAAGAGCAAAAAAAACACAATTGTACGCTCTTTTTCGATTTAATAATAGATCATTGGTTAATAATCGTAATACACATTGAAAAATCACGCGTTTCGTGTAATCATATTTCATAAGCCGCGTTCCGTTCAATCGGATCAGAAAAAATTGAAGCTACAAATTCGCAAGGCTACAACTTATAATACACCATTTACTGCCAATCAAACAAAAAGCATTTCAATCCAGCCTTACGCGCACAACAGCCTTTTTATCGCTTGAACAAAAGCATCACTCTCGTCTATTCGCATTCAAATCTAAACTCTCGACAACCCGACCCAGAAAAAAAGCTCGAGAAAAACTAAAAAAAAAAGCCCCTTATCACGCGCATCCCACTCGAAAGCAATCAGTCAACTATCGCTTACAAAGGCTCGCCTTGAAAATTCAGTCATCGGCCGGCACTTCAGAAGCCGGAAGCCAGCGCGCAGGATGTGAGCGCGCGCGCGCAGCGGGTGCCAACGTAAGTAGGCACATCGCCGGTGTACATCGCGCGTCGCACCTGTTACGCCGCTCGCGGCGTTGTCCCGTTAGGAGCGCGCGCATATGCCACCATCACAAGCCTTTTGCGGCAGCGTCGGACGCGAGTAGGCTTTAGGAAGCCGATTAGCCGCCCGGCGAGCCGCGTGCCTCTCCGTACGTGCCGAAATAACGAACTCGATGGCTCAAGCGATTCGGTGTCGTTGAGTAATCGGGAGGCTGGATTTGGTGCTGGCTGCGGTCGACGGGCTGCCTTTTTTTTTACGAGCCCGTCGATGGATTGCCGCCTCGGAAAGGGGGAATTTCCAAGCCGGCCATTTTCGCTTTAAGAGGGTATTTAAGGCGAGAGATTGCGACAGAGGCCGCTTTTCGAATTGGTAATGTAGGCTGGGGATCGCCGGGTGTGCTATTACTTTTGGCTTTCGGAGATTTTTTAGGAGCTCGTTCGTATATTGTTTAGTTTTTGGCGCATTAGTACGCGCAGAAATCAATTGGCATTTCGCGGCGAGCCTCGGGAGGTACGTTTGAAAGTGGTTTAAGACTTGTAGATGCTTGTTTGTAGATGGTTGGGTAAAAACTTACATTGCGCAATGGAGCAATGAGGCGTTCATTTTTAGGAGTGAATAACTTTGAGGAGTTACTTTAACTTTAAACTATAATTTAGACGTCATTACTTTTTAACAGCAAGAGCGTTGATTGCTTAATTTAATCCAGAATCTATTCAATGGAAAATAATAAATTTTGATGATTAAAATCTAATGGGGCTCGAGTATTTTTATAAAATTCATACTTGGTTGAGATACAAACAAAAAAATTCAATTTATTTGTGTGTACTTCTTTTAAAATCTTAAAACGGAATCAATATTGTTGGATTCTATTCAGCTAATATACCTATACCTAACAGTTTTCAAATTCCGTTATTTGACCGAAAAAATTTCAAGTTCCGACTAGTCTTTTTTATGTAAATTTAATCTGGCTTTATATTTGTAAAAAATATAAATTATATTTTCTCCTTGTTTACAAAAATTCTATGTTCAAATAAGTAAAATAATTCTTAACTTCTTAAAATTCTCAATATGTTTGTTGCTCAATTGGATTTTCGAAGTCACTGAATTAATGTTTCATCATTGTATTTCATCTATGCTTCAAGGATCTCTTTTATGCTTAGCGAAAGTATCAAATTTATCCGATGCTAAAAATAAAAATTTCATTCTCTCGTCGCTATGCTTTTATTCTTTCTTTGCATACTATATACTTCTTTTTATCGCTTCATAAATTTTATACTATTTAATAAGAAAAAAAAACTTTAAAGAAAAAGTGACAAAGAAAATATTACCATACAAAATAAATGCAACTAGATGTAAATTTATACAGCAAATTTATATAACGAAAACAAAAATCTCGTACGCCTTAGACATAAATCTTGAATAAAGCTTCAAAATTAATTAGAAAAGCCAAAGACCGCATCTCAGAAACAGCGTTCATTCACGTAGCCAGTTAACGCTTCTCAAAAGATCCAAGCATCGAAGTAATATTTTAACGGGTGTAAACAATTTTGTGCTTTCCTCACATTATAACCAGCGTCGTAATGCACGCCAGACGCGTGTACAAAACCACAGGCATTTTTCCGCCATAAATCATCACCGTACTTATCCTCGCAGCCATTACAAACGAAATCGAACCGTCGAAAAATCGCGCCAACCCCGCCGAGCTCGCGAAAAAAATGCTAATTATATCGGATAGCTGAAACGAACGAGCCGCGCCGCGCGCTGCAAAACGAGCACCGAGAGAAAAGGCGGGCTGCTCGCCCGCTCGCTTATAATACAATTTTCCCCGCTGACTCGGTCATTAAGCCGGGAGATTCAAATGCCCCGGTATATACACGTACACGCCCGGGGAATGTCGAAAGAAAAGGAGGAATGCAACCGCGAGATATCTCTCCGAGGAGAGAGAGAGAGTAAGAGAAGGAAAGACGGGCAGCGAAAATAAAGCAGCCGATCCGCGAGAGTAAGAAAAGGAGCAATCGGCGGAGGATATTGGAAATTGTATTCGGTACCTTCGGAGAATAATACCGGGACGGGGGAGAGAGAGAGGTTCATTATAAACGATGCTGCGGACGGCGCGGAGATAATGCGGAGCGAACTGGATAATGCGCTTTGAAGAATTCATTGAATTCGCGATAATCGTACGTAAAGGTATACGTAATTAATTGGAATAAGACTTATTTTCGTCGAATGGATTTATGGGCTTTTTGTTGGGCTCAGGCATTCTGAGAGCTTTTCTGATTTTGAAGTTAAAAGACGAATGAGGACTCGCGGAGGGAATTATTCATGAGCGAGTTGCCTGTATTATTCTGAGATGAAATTCATTCAAGCGATGAGTAAAAAGGGTAAATAACCTCTTTTCTAAATAAACCTAAAGCTTAACTTATGCAATTAATTTATTTTCTAATAATAGTAACTATTTTTCAATGATAAAAATGCAGCCTTCGCTTTTCCAGATGAAATATATCATGCAAGCAATTTGTTGAATGTTCAAAATATTTACTTAACGATTTCATTAAAGCCCCCGGGACTCGCCGATGAAACGCCGATAAAATCCACTCGGCCGACTGTTTCACCAAAGGCATTTCCACACAAACCACCCGCAAAAACGAGCAGATTTTCCGCGCGAAAAAAGCGCCAGTTAAAATTTTCGCGACGGCTCAATTTAATTGCACTACATGTATAAGGCGCGGTACAAATTCCTAATGCAACGACGGCAGTTGCGTCTCGCGCGTCTGGCACCAACAAAAAAAAAAAAAAAAGACAGAGACAGATGTAAATTGCGCGATGAATCGACTCCTCCGCTCGTGGATACATAATCGATGCACGCCGCGACTGCTATGCGCGCCGTTGCGAAAAGACGCCCGACGTGCTCGATGCAAAAAAAAAAAAAGAAAATAAAGACGAAACGAACGTCGGGAATGTAATTGCTATCCCCAATTTCTTGTATTGTGTTACAACAATTGCTCAAGCGAAATAATTGGACTTTTTGCATTCCTTGCGTTTTTCGAGAATTTCATCGGAATTCTTTCAAGGATCTCTCGGTGTTTTCTTCGTTAAAAAGAAAAAAAAAGAGCTTCACCGAATGCAGGGACTGCAAGAAGCGCAGTTTCGCAATCAATTTAATCTAAACCAACGCAACAAGACGATCGAACGAGGTGACCGGCCATATTGCAAAACTACCGACTTCCATAACCAAACGAAGATCGATCATCGAAATTCGAACCTCAAAGTCTCTCGCGACTCGGCGCGGCTCGCGCGCGAGCGGAGGCGTGCATTCAGGCTCAGACCGCGGAGCGCGGCCCGGCAATCTCACGGAATTAACAGTTTCACGCGCTATCGCATCCCGTTGCATACCTGCACACCGCCGCCGCCGCCGCAGCACGCGCCACCGTACGTAACGCTCGACTCGCTCTCGGCGGCGGCGGCGGCTCTCGATGAGGAAATCCTGCACCGAGAGCCGAGCGAGAGCTCCTGAAAAGGCGAGCGAGCGAGCAAGCCTGAGCTGGAAGCTCGGATTCGCAAGGCTCGATTATATATGTACACCGGCCGAATTCGTTCGCGGATTATCGATTGCGGCTGCGAGTTTTTGGGGGGAGGTGAGAGGTAATGATCGCTGATAAGGCGATTCGGTTTCGGAGGTGTAATTACGGGTGGTTGGGAAGTTTCTGCGGGAGATTCGAGGAACGAACTCGGGGAATGTCGGGTACATTAAATCGGCGGGTTATCTTTTGGATCGGAGCGCGAGTCTTTCTTTTTTATAACAATATTAATGAAAGTTTCGCGCAAAGGATCAAGACGCTGAGTTTAAGGTGTCTAATGAAGATGTTTTGCTTGATTCTGCTTGAAATTGCGCAAACTGCGAGCACTTTGGCGTTACCAAATCTGTTAGAAGGAAAATTCGTTGCGGAGAGGAAGGAAATTCGTTATTAGTAAATCTTGGCTATGATAATTAAAAAGTGAAAATGATAGTCGCTTAAACAAAAATTTAATTTGATTACACAATAATTTTGCAACTAAATTAGCTAGGCTGAAAAAAAAAGACAACGGGCCAAAACAAAGTCGACGAAGCCATCGTCAAATTTAAATAAAACGAATTATCATACAAACGGTCGTCAATAAACACCGGCAAACTCCCAGAAAAACTCGAAATCGGAAGCCGATTGCCCAACAACACCGCACCCCATTTAAATTTAAAAACCATCAGCGAAGAATCCCGCTCTCTCTCTCTCTCTCCCGCAAAAAGTAGCCTCCTCCTCCTCCTCCTCCTCCTCCCCCTCCAGCGGCCGCAGGTGCCGAAAAGGACGCGCGGCGCGGAGCGCCAACCTCGTTACATCGTTTTAATCCGCGAAAAATAAAGCGGGGGGATCGTCCGCGGGCTCTCGTTCACGGCCGCGTTGCTCCTTGATATTGCCTTTCTCGAATCGAGGATGCACACACGTACGTATACACACGCGCGCGCGAGAGCGCTTGCGCAAACCTTTACGAAATGTCTCGGCGCGCGGGTATATACATGCATACATATATATATAAACACTGTACGTGGGAGCCGTGGGAGCCGCACGTGCCGGTTTCACGGCCCGAGTGAGATGTTTACCTTTGCATCCTTCCTCTCTCTCTCTCTCTCTCTCTCTCTCTCTCTCTCTCTCTTCCTTGCCGACGTTTTGTTTCCTACGGATGAAAGGCCGATTTTTATGGCGGCGACGGCCTTTTTTTTCGATCCGAGAGATACACGAGCCGAGGTGAGAGATTATAGGATTATTCGCGAGTCTGATGAGGGAGATACACTTCTCTGCCGAGGTTGTGCGAACGAGAGTTTAATTCGCCGGCGAGGTAATGAGTGCGGGGACGGGGATTGGGAATCATCGCGTCGGAAATCCCGGCATCTGGTTTTCTTTTTTTGGCAATTCATCCTCGGAGCGCGTCAAAATTTATTGAATTGTTAAAAGTAAGATTAAGGAATCGTCGTGGAATCATAATTAGTTTTGAAATAGTGGCTTTTCAAATAGCTATAGACTGTTCTTGAATATAAATTTTACGACGGCATTGTAAACTTTCGAATGGCGACTTTTATGAAAAATTAATATATTTAAATTCGATTTAAATCTTCGTTAAAAGCGTTTCGTTTTCACAATAGCCTGTATTTTACGATGTACACCAAATATTTTACTGGATATAGCAGTATTAAGACTCCATAAATATGAAAGATTTTAAATAACTTAATCGGCAAGTTTACATTTATCACTCACTTTTATGTGAAATAAATATTGAAATGGGCAGTTTAATAAAAATGAAAAACTTTATAAACGTTCAAAAATAATTGAGCGACATTTTAAGAGCTTCTGTACTTTCTTGCGGATGCTCAAGTAAAAGGACATATCACTAGAAAATAATGCTTGTGTTTTTCTGTTCGCTCACAGCCATGTATGATATAAAATACATTATAAATATAATTTTGTAGCTACTTTGTTGAAGAAATAAAGCGAGAGAATACGTTTAGGCAAAAATTTTGTTTATTTCAGTGCATCGAATAATCGGCGCAAAATTGACAAAAATTCAACTTTCATATAGTTTACGTAATTTCACGTTAATAGAGAAAAATGAAAGAGTAAACTAAATGGTGGATTTGCTTTTTTAAACAAGTTAATTTACCTAAGAGGAAACAGGAAACTGCTTACTATCTGCAAATTGGTTTTTTCAAAAGTAATTTACGACCACTTATTTAGAACGGAAGTTTTTTCATTTTTCACGATTAATCCTTATATACATTTACGGCATATTGATTATTTTCATTTTTTAAACGTTTTCTCCCACATCGATTTTCATAGACTAACTGAAGGAATTTAAAATATCGAAATCATTATTCGACTGTAAAATCGTTAAAAATTCAGGAAAATTTATTATCGTCACAGGATGACTTGAAAATCAATAGAATTAGCAACGCAAAAACGCGTAGGCGCGGTATTCAGTTTACGAAAGCACGCCAATATCGGGGACAGTATCCCACTTTCCATCAAATCATCCGATAACTTTCATGATAATAACTTTCCATCTTGTCGAGAAAAAGGCCAAAATCGGCGAAACTCCCGAGAAAAAAGGGCCCCCGCGTCTCGACGCGAGATTCAAGAGCGTCGATGACGAAAAGGCCGCCGCGGAGGACCCGTCTCTCGTAAATTCATGCGCGCAGAACCTCGGGCGCAAAGATCGCCGCGGCGGCGGCACAGGTGAAGAGCGACCGGCCGGTTTCCGCATTCTCGGCCCACAGCCTCGGGGCCCCTCCGCGCGGAATCTCCTTTTAAATCTCCTTGGCCTCCTCGCGCGCGCGCCGCGCGGCCTACTCAATTTTCGTAATGAGAAAAGCTCTCGCTCGCAGCAGCGAATGTATACACGTGTGTGCGTGCGTGTAATGCGACCGGTGCAGTGATATTCCGTTTCGAGCGATCGGCTCGCGGCGAGTCTTGGCCAACTCTCGCTTGGGCTAAAGGTCCGAGTCTTCGTTGTTTATTGGACGATCGTGGTTATTAAGGCTGTTCCTTTGCGAAATTGAGACTTGCGGCTTTTAATGAAACGACCGGCGGCGGAAAAGTTCGCCGTCCCGGCCGCTGAATTATATATTTCGGGCTCGGTATTGGCCTTTGGAAGCGGAAAAGTAGGGTTATCCGGAGTTATTAATGGCTGGAATTAGCATTCCGAGGAATGTGGTTCTCCGTTTTATGAGTAAGGGATATATTAGAAATTGGAGAAGTAAATGGACCTGGTTATTTAGTCATTGTTTGTGAACAGCTTTTAATAAACGGAAGAGCGTTGAATGAGCTTTTTAAAGAAATTCTACTTACAACAACAACAGTTACGAAATAGCGAATAATTTGCATATTTTACAGACTTCGTCTCGCCATTTTCTTTTTTTTTCCCCCTAGTTTTCTTGACAGTGACCTACTCAATTTGCATAATAAGTAAGAAAAACAGTGGAGAAAATTGTGCACAGTTAAATAATAATTCCAAACAATCTTCCACATAATCGGTTATAGCTATAGTAATTGCTGATCTAAATTTTAGAATGATTTATATAAATTACACTCATTATATAAATTTACTCAATAACGACACTTTCATAATCTTGACCTATTCTTACTCCTTTTTCACTCCATTACTATTCTTCGCTGTACTGTTTTCACGACGGCAATAATAAAATACGCAAAACTGCGTCGATTTTCACGTAATTGGTCGTTTATTGCAGTCCATCATATTTATTCATAATTAAGCAATTAATCGAACTATACAATTATTGTTTCGAACATTCTCCTAATTAAGCGCATGTTCACGAGATTTATGAAAAATAGCAATTTTACAATTAACCTGAATATGCATTATTAGTGGAACGCACATTTTCTACATTTTTTGAAAGAAAAGTGCCGTTTCCATTTGTGAATATTTTAAGAGAAATTTTCGGGCGCATTTATTCGGTAAACATTGCTGCAGATGTGCTTTCTAAATCTTGTAACATTTTAACGCATTCCACAAAATACTCGTCTCGAGTTCGTCTTTGTAGAAAATATGCTATTTCGCCGCAAATATTGACGCGTCTCGAAGAAACTCACACTTGCACTTCGGACTAATGGAATAATGATTTTTTTTTCGCTTACTTTCGAGGAGTCAGGAGAACACAAAGTGGATAGAAAATAAAAGGCAATTTCACATGAGATTTTTTTGTTACCCGAAAAATAAACAGAATGGATTCTTTGCGAAACGCAGGCAGCATTCAATTTTACGCATTATTCTGCGAAAAAAGATCGCCTTGATGTCGGACATTGTTTTGCAAGAAGGAATTATCTTTATTCTCCGAGATAAATGGGTGTTTAAAAAACATTTCGCCAGTCAGGAGGGGGCATAAATTTAGAGATACTTAGACTAATATATTTAAAGTAATAGTTTTTCAGTCCTCGTAATATTTCTTCGGATTTTTATTTGCATAAGTTATTCGGCGTGCGTTAAAAATGTGAATACCTTTAATTCAAAGATCGAATAACAATTGAGGAATACATTAGCAGTTTACGGTAAACTTCTGAATCATGAATATTGAATGCTAAAATTTCGTCGATTACATGTAGCCAATATTACGGATTGTCTATTTATACCAAAATTTGAATATTTGTCATAAATTTGCATTTGCCTTCGAAATGTAAATTCAGGTACCGTTTTTTTTTCAAAATCTTTGAAATGTCGCTTATCCGATACATTAAATTGCAGTATCATATAAATTCATATAGAAATTTTCAAAGTTAAGATAAAAGTAAAAGACTTTCAAAATTTATAAAGTTTTCACTCTCTAAATACCCTCTATCGCCGATTTACTTACTTCCGCGAGCCGCTAAAAGTCTTTAAATTAAGTGCCATTTGCGACCGTATTTAAATAACAAACAGAAAAACTGCTTCGATTCAGCGGTCAAAATCCCCTTACCGGAGCGATAAACTCCGTCGAACGGCAATTATACAGAGAAAGTCAGTTTGAAATTTAAAGGAGCGCGCGATTTCTACATAACGTCTCCCTCGGCTCGCGGTCATCTCCGAATTTTTCTCAGTCTCGGCGCATCAGTCGGCCTTAAAGGCCGGCGTCCCTTGGCTCGGCGGCGAGAATCGATGACTCGTCACCGCGGAAAAGTAGCTCTCGTCGTCGGCTAAATCTCCTCGCAATGTGTCCAGGCCCGGAGGCCATACACGTTTATTACAAACTCCGCGTTGGCATCCTCCTTCTCTCTTTCGCTGGCCTCCTTACATCTCTCGGCGGCGCGGTCTTTCGCCTACATTTTCACTGGGCGCTCGAGCACACTTATATATACACACGTCTCGCCGGTGTCGGAGGGGGCGCCCCTGTGTGTCGTCGCGCGCGGCTTTGCTAATGCTCTCTCACGCTCTCGATTCTGCCTCTTTCTTTCGGCTCTTTCTTTCGCTCCGCGTTATATTGTGAGCGAAGGAGAGTGTCGGAGATGTGACCCCGAGATCTCGGCGGGGATATATACGTGTATATATGTGTACGTATGATCGTCGGGATGACGCGTCGACTATTGCAGGAGAGATCGATCGGGTGAAATGCGGAAAAGGCCGCGAGCGCGCGGCTGACTTTGACGCGGCTAATGGGGAATGGGAGCTCTCTTTCGCGTGTTTTGAAAATCGATTGACGCGCGCGCGCGCTCCGCGTGGAATGGGAGTCGATTCCACCTGGGGATTCCTGCCTGATGAGGCTGGGGGGATTGGCGAGATGCACAGCCCGAGGAATGTCCTAGTTCTCTGGTTTTGCGAAACCTTGGCGAGCCGCCGCGCGCGCGCTGCAATTTTGCAATTTTGTTTAAGATTGAGATTAGTTTTGCACTGCGCCGAACAACTTTCTCGAGGCGGCTTTTTGTTTCTCTCTTTTTTTTTTTTTTATGATCGACGAATATACGCTCGAGAGGAATGCTACCGTTGTGGTATAGTAAAAGGATCAAAATCAATTACGCGCAAATTGCTTTCGAAGGGTAAAATGACAATTAACTGATTTTAAATTTCTCTCAAGATTAGACGTTATATTTCCCACATTATTTCCATTGAGAAAAAAGAAGAGTACTGTAAACATTATGCGAAATTTTGCGTAGTTTCTATATCACTTAGTAAAACGTAAAGCAAAAACCACACACCGGTACCTCTAACGGATATTGCATTTTGCTTTGAATACTAACAAGCTGATTTATACAGTAATACACCATTTAACCAAGAAACGAGAAACATTTTGTTACAAACTCTGCTTTTCATCAAAATTGTGCGATATTAAAAAAATCATCGTAAACAGCTCTCTAATAAATCTCTTACCCTTACAGACGAGGACTGGGGCGCCCCGGCGGAGGAGCCGGACTACCTGTCGGAGCGCGAGCCGCAGAGCGTGACGCTGCCCCGTCTGGCCCGCAGCCCCGAGCGAGCGGCGATGATCACCGCCCCAAAAGCCCTGCGGGGCAGCTCGCCCGCCGCCGTCAACCTGGCGAACGGCAACCGGGTGATGCGCAGGAGCGCGGAGCACCGGCAGCGCTCGCCGAGCCCCCAGTACCAGCCCAGGCACTCTGCGCCCGCCGAGCCGGTCACCAGTCCGCGAGAGAGATTCCACGACGCCAAGGAGATGTTCCGGCAGATGGAGCGGGAGGCCATCGTGTCCAGGCCCATCGTCGCCAGGATCAACAGCCGGCCCGACAGTCGGCCCATTCACAGGTTAGATAGAGAAGGGACGAATTCTCAGGGTAATTAAGATCGGTTTTCGGACGAACTTTTTTAACGGATGGCTAAGCTCGAGTGGAAATGGAGCACTTCTTATAAAACAGCCACTTTTTACTTTATGTAATGGAACGAGATTTATTATACAGTTAAATAATGAAATAATTAGACTTGCATTCCTGCGCATTCGTGCATCTGCAAGAAAAGCCTTAATCAAAGGATCTTTATAGTACAAATTTCTTATACGGTAGTTTGCTTTAAATGAAAATGAGTTATTATGCCCGCGGCCGAATAAATTAAACTTATATCACTCCCGCATTACACTCCGATGAATTAATGCTCCGTGAAAGTATATTAAGTTATACCAACTGTCAGGAAATAACGAATCGCGCGAATTCTCCGTTTATCAATTAATGCAATCCGCCGCGCGCATTCACCGAAAACGCAAGAAAACGACAAAAAATGCATATATCCGCAACTTCCTGCATCCCGGATTTATTCCCGGCCATTACATATTCGCCGCGCAAAAGCCTTTCCAAAAAAGAATCTATAGCCGATTCAGAGAAGCCCGGAAAAAGCCGCTCGGCCGCATACGAATTTCACCGCGATCTTATCGCGATCGGAAACTTTCTATATCAAATCGAGAGGCTCGAGAGCGCGCGCGGACGTTTATAAAATTCAGCGTTATCGCTGAATTAAACTTAAACCTCTGACCACAAAGAGCGACGAACGCGCGCGACGACTCGGGAATCGAAAGTGCGCGCGGGACTTTTTTCGTTAGTTAGTACTGGATGTAGCGCTGCGCTTATCTGCCGGCGGGATCTCTTTCGTATATATTGCTTTGGGCGATTTTGCCTTTTTTCGCGGATGAAGTAAATGGAGGTTTTTAGAATAGATGGGTTGAAAATCAAATGAGAAACTGGATGCCAGCAGTGTCTGTAAATTTAAAAATAGTGTAATAATTAGTGAAATAATTACTTTTGTCAATCTTCAAATGTCTCTAGCATTTGTTGGTCTCTAGCATTAGTTTTAAAATTTTCTGAAATTACAAATCACTAAAAAGTACTTAAGTGTTTTGTGTGGATTCTGCAAAGGTTATCGCCTAAGCAAATCCAATTAACCAGCCGCAAAACCTCGCTCGAACCCCATCAGATTCCATTTCAAAATTTCGATTAAAAACCTATCGATCTCCAGGAGTGAAACTCGAAATTTCTCCTCGGCCGGGGTTCGAAATCGCAAAATCTCACGAAAAGTGTGCCGTAAACAAACAGCTCGCATGCATCGAAAACCGCTCGAACCGCCGGGACCACGCAAGTGGTTCGTATCCGCGATAAGCACCGTATAAAACCGTGTGCGCGCCGCGCGCGGCAAACCAGTTATCTTCCCCGAGAGCGAACATTTTTTTCGGCCGGCCGACTTTAACGTCGAACCGCGCGAGGAGCCGCCGCGCCTCTTCGAAAAACAGCTCGAACGCGGAAATTTTTAGCCGCTCGAAAAGGTCCGCCGACTAATTCGAGCCAATCTAATTCGCTACGATCTCCGCTTTCTACCTCAGCGATGCACCTATATGTATACGCGTCCGGCGCACCCCTTTTTCGCCTTCGAATCGATCCGGATAGCGCTTGGATTAGATTGTCATTGTCATAATTGAAAGGCGCGCAACTCGGAAGGGAATTAGCCAGCTGTCCCGGATTCCTTTCTCGCAATTTGCGCGCGAGGCATACACACGAGACATGGGAAAACGCGCCTCGCCGGAGGAAAGTTTCCATCTCGCACTTTTATATAACGAATGTGTGCCGCGCGCCGATGATTACCGGGCGTTAAATTGCTCGTCGCGCGCGTTAGAGGCTTGTAAAAAAAAGGGCAAGACCAGTCTCTCTCTCTCTCTCTCTCTCGGGGAGGAGAGGCTCGTTTCGTCGCTGCTTTTTTTGCCGACGCTCGACGACGACGACGACTGCTTGTTAGCGATGATGTAGAAAACGCGCGAGAGCTGCATGCAGGCTGGGCTGCGGATTCGAAATTGTGTCATAACTTGATGTATCGCGCACGCGATGTTAATGCCGTGTAGAGGAGATAAATCAATTAAAGACAAGTCAATAAATATACGATATCAGGCGGAATGTAAGCTACTTTTACCTTCTTAAATGATTTACTGCTTTGGCATTAGAGGTATTTTATTTTTTTCTTAATAATATCGTATTTGTAATTCATTGTTTTAGAGATTAACCTACTTTTATTTAAAATCCTTGCGATATAAAATAATTTTATCTAATACTTTTCAAGAGATGCAATAAATTTAGCGCTCGTTCTTTTTTTCAACAATTAACAAAGATTTATATACGCCGACTCGGCTATAATTTTCAAATAATTTACTCTTGATTTTCAAATAAGAAACCGCGAGAGGTATAACTTATCGCTTAAATTTTAAACGAAATTAAACGCACGCAACATAATTCATAGAATAAAGTATATTCGAATAAAATAAAACAAGATAATTTCCCTCGTTGCAGATCGGAGCCGGTTTCGCGGCAGTCCTCGCACGAGGAGCCCCCGCTGCAGGCCCAGCCGCAGCAGCAGCAGCAGCAGCAGCACCAGCGGGTGAGCCGGCAGCAGCAGTTCGGCCACCACCAGGCGCTGACCTCCTCGTCCTCGGGCAGTCAGCAGCAGCTGCACGAGCGACTGATCCGCCGCGGAGCCATGCCGCACCACCACGTCCCCGGGGAGCAGCAGCCGCAGCAGCAGCAGCAGCAGGAAGTCGATCTGGCGTACAGTAGGGCCCGGCCCAGGCCCCGTACCCACCACTATCAGACGCCCGTCGAGCAGCAGCCCGAGCCCGAGGTGTCCAGGCCGCGGCCCAGGAGCTTCTACGAGGTGCCCATGGCCGCTCGCGAGCTTCGGGGCCCGAGGAATATCGATTCGAGAGATGTACGTTGAAAAATTCGTTTTTTACCGTACAGCTGTGTAATGAGAAATAGATTAGTTGGAAAATGTTTCTTTGAAAATTGACAAAGGCGTAAAAGGAAAGCTGCATAAACTTCTATGTAAATTTAAAACTTTAATGCAGTCGAAAATTAAAATTAATTAAAATATCAATTTTCATCTGTAATTGCTTTGAAATATAATTTAAAATTCAATATAATTTAAAGTCCATAATTTAAAATTCAAATTAACAGAAAACTACCTTACTCAACCGCGATCCAAAGCAAACTACAATTTTCACAAGATTAACAATCTCTCATATACCAAAGACATTCGAAAGCGCTAAAAAGCAATCCACCATAACCAGCTTCTCTCTCCGTTTCAGCAGCAGACGCGGGAGTACGTCCGCGGTCTGCACGCCTCCCGTGACCACCTGCTGCGCGAGATCAAGCAGCAGCAGCGCTCGAGGCCCTTCACCTACGGCGAGCTCGCCGACAACGAGCGCTACCCGGGCCTGGACCGCGAGAGCGCCCGGCCCGCCCTGGAGATCGGCAACGGCCCGGGGCCCGCGACCAGCTCCACGCCCGCGCGATACAGACACAGCTACGCCGAGCCGCCGAGACTCGGACTCGCGGCGCTGCATCCCTATTAGAAGGAGGAACTTTCTCCGGGACGTCACTTTTTACTCCCCCGCCGGAGCCCGATGTTTCTTTGAATAATCTCGAGTTATCGCGGCTTTCGCTCGCTCGGCGACGTTTGCCTCTGGACGTTTCTTCGACGACGGAGGAGCGATTTTTCTGGAGCGCCGAATGCGCGAACTTGGATTAGTCGAGGAGAACGTCGGGGGAAAAGTGTGCAAAATGAAGGCAGTCCAAGTGGAGCGGAGAGCTGTTTACTCGAAAATTGAAAATGTGCCGATTGCAAACCGGCAGCGGCGCCGGCAAGAAAGAGCGGAAACAAAGGCGGTCTTGGAAACCGATCGAGGAGGAAATCGTTATTGCGGAAATCCGATGTGTATCCTTCTCCTCCTTCCTCTTTTTCATCTCGGCAATTTCAAGCGCGACTCCATTTTCAGTACATCCGTTTTGCTCCTTTTTGTTTAACATCGCCGGTATAGAAAAAGAAAAAAAAGAAGCGGGCTTTCCACTGGATGGTGCGGTCGTCTCTATCCACCGTTCGGACGAGTCTCCAGTTTTTTTTTTTTTTTTTTTTGCGGCGCGGCTAATCGGCTTTTACGACGTTACGGGGCGCTCCGATATTTTTCGTCTCGTTTGTGTGTGCGCGAGCGCAATGCGGATATCGTTAATGAATGTACATCGAATCGGCGATCAATCGATTTTTCTTCGCGGTTTCTGTTACGCGTTTTATTGTCGCGCTTTTTGCGGGGAGATCGGTTGCGCTGATTTTTGTTATCTGTTCGGTTTTGATTTTCGCGATTTGTGCCGACTGCTTACTATTCATATCAAATGTTCGATAAGAAAATTGGAAACTGAAAATTTTTCTTGTTTCGAAGAAGTGTTTGCTTCCCCTGTACTTTCTCTTGAATGTTTGCAGTATGAAGTAAAAATATTGTAAAGCCATATTCGGTATATTTGTTGATGTCAAATCGATTCACTGAAATTGTTGGCGTGAAATCTGTTCAAGGTGTAATTTTTAAAATTATGTGCCAGTTATAATGTGCGAATGGTCTTGTTAAGTTAATAAATTTCAAAATTAAATTATCAAGGAAAAATATACTACGCCATTGTACAACATTATATAGTAATTAATTTATTTGAGTGAATTACGTAAGAGTGTGGAATAAAGAAACAAATTGTTCATTGTGAAATCGTTATGAAAATTTAAAAACTATGAATCGAAAGCAATAATAGGAGTAAATACATATTATAAAAGTTTTATATGACACATTGTAAGATATATGAATGACTTGTTAAAATTTGTAAGCAAAAGCCATCGAAAAGCGTAACGAAGAACGGAGTATTGAATACCAGTGGAACGCTTTAACATTGACGTTTATGTCTTATTGTTAATTAATTAATGAACGAGTAATGCAATAAATAACAAATTTAATGTTATATCGTTTTACAAAAAGATCTAAATGAAAGCGAATACAATCGAGAAGGGCGAATTCGAAAATCGTGCGATTAATATAGATAAAATATCGATGTAGCTATTAAATAAACAAAACTGAAAAGTGTCTTATCCGGTGGTTGCGCACAATACGTGCGTTCTATTTTATAACCTTTTTTACATCAAATCTTTTTTCTATCGTTTATAAACGATTATTGTATATTTATTATTAACCCGTTTTTATCAATAGGAGCGTTAATACGATTTGTAATTATTTTTTAATGAAACTATAAATGATAAATAAAAAAAAAAGTATACCCATCGTGCAATTATATATAGTGTTGAAAACGAGAAAAAACAATTGTAAAACTTCCGTGCTTGTATGTAAAGATAGAACATTGTTTCTTGAACTTTGATTCCTGAGAACGAAGCAATATAAAATCGGACGGAATGTATTGTACGTTTTACAATAAGCAGCGGTTAAATGCAACTCTGATTTAACACAACGAAAGGTGCATAAGTGTTTTGCAATGATTGTTGTTAGATATTTTAGGATGAGAATCGATCGTTAATTGAATATTTGTTTATTATGTTTTATATGTAACTGCAATTGCGTTTTCGTATTGGATATATAAAGCGCGGCCTTAACTAATGACTGTATAATAATAAAAGGGACAATAATCCGTTGTTGTATCGCTGTTATTAAACTTCCTTCAAACTATCATCCTTGCATATATTTTTAATACTTTTTGTATTAATAAATAAAGTTTGTCTGCTATTTTCTACGATTAACAGAAGAGAAAGAAGTTATATTGTTTATATTTGGAAGTACTTAAGTTAATTTGTAATTTGCAATATTCTATTAGTTGTTTGTAAAATAAAAATTTTTAAATGCAATTCGCAATTTTTCACGTATTGGCGAAAGTTAATTCAAAAGGTATAATTTAACGTAAGCTCAAGTCAATTTATTAATTAGTAGTCTAAATACCCCGACCCGGTCATAAAATGATTTTCACGAAATGATTTAAACGGCGGCGATTCAACAATTCAGCAAACAGATATTCCAGAAAGTAAAAGTCTCGAACGTCGATTGAAAAGTTTTCATTTCCACCCGACGACCCGAAGCTAATTACAACATCGCGCATTTTCTACATCTCAACGTGCAGCTTTTACCACTTGCGCGAAGCCGCAGCTGCGGCCCGCCGTACCGTTGAACTTGCCTCGCGAGAACGCACAAACGATAATTGGCCCCCGCGCGCCGCCGAAACGCATAAAAAGGCAACTAAAGTCGCGGCGCGGCGAAAAAATCCCCGGGCCCGAGATGTCGAATTGCGCGAAAGCACGCGGAATATGCAGTAAAAACGGCGAAATAACAGTGGTTCGCTCGCGCCGCCGCCGCCGCCGCCGCCGCCGCCGTTGTTGGCGCACGGCTCGAATGCCATTAAAGAATTTCCCAATCGTAATGACACCAGCAGGGAGAGAGAGAGAGGATTGCGAGCTCGATGCTTTCAAAATTACGCGCGCCACAGCTGCCTCTCTCGGAGGCAGTTTTATCAACGCGGGAGAACGAAGACGGCGACGATGCCGCGCGCCGAGGAAAGGTTATTGGAAAAGCTTGCGTATCTCGCTCGCTGACGGCGAGAATTCGTTGGGCAACGCCGACTTCTGACGCCTCTTCGCTGGAGGTACGTTTTTCTTTTCTTTTTCTTCGCTCGCCGCAACGGTTTGTAAATTCTTTATAAGATAATTGGGTGTTTATTAAGTATTACTTGGAATTAGCGGAATTTCTCGTTTAATTTTGTTTTTAGTTGTTAATTTTTTCGTTTGTTTCCTACTGAATGCGAGTGGAAATGTAACTGTGGAGGTTGTGGGAATTGTTTTTCATTTTGACATTTGCAAGGAAGTTTAAAGTGTTTTGTTTTTAATTGCGGAAAAATATATAAGTTATCCATTTAATAAAAGATATCCAAGAGTAATTTTTTATTGTAAAGTATAATAATAGAACACTCTTTTTGCATTAAATTTTACAGCTACAATATAAAATTTATCGTCGTCATAATTTTTATCAATAATATTATTTTACAAACTTTTTAAAAATTAAGTTCATTCATTATTTCTATTCTACATTTTCCGAACAATCAAATAATTTTATTGCGCAAGAGTAATAACAATCTCTATCACATAGAAGGCCTTCCATTTACGATAAAGCAATGAAATCTTAACTTTATATACGACGCGTACAAGAAAAAGTTTCCCATGCGAACCTCCGCGAAAGTTCGTACAATTTTTGAAAAACTATCCAGCAATTTTCAAAGCGCAGCCGTTTACGTATCGCCTCGACCGAACAACGACTAATCGCCCACCGCACGTCGTTTCGCTAATTTTTTCTTACTACACATCAACGATGAAATTACCGAGCGTTTATGATAATTTTTACGAAAAAATATTCTCGCTCTCGCGAGTGTGGGATAGCAAGAGAAGAATTTTTCGGGCGAACGAACTATAAGGTAGCTAATTTATTTTCCATTCGATGAAGAACTTTCAAATTGGCTTTCCCAAGAGCTTTATTTGAGACCTACCTTCTTGCCAGCTCAACCCATCACAATGGATGCATATTTGCCTTTTTACGCAAGCCCATTAAGTCTTAATAGCCGCGGCGGATAAAAGCGGGTATGCGCAAGAACCCTTTTTTAAAACGATTTCGATTTAGACTGTGTCTATACAAAGATACTCGTTTGCTCAAACGAGATCATTATCGACATTTATTTTCGACCCTTTCGTCGAGTCGCAAATCAAACATTCACCCGAGCGACTTCAAACGTCTTCATTAGCACTTTCCCGAAACGAACTCGCACTATTAGGCAACTTCGAAAAACGCTCGACTTTCGAATCCGTCGTTTTAGCGCGCTCGCGGAGCTGAAAACCAGGCGAGTCGTCGAGCAATTTTCAGCATTGGCTCCCGGCGTCTCTGCCGCCGGTCCCTCGTTTGTTGCCGCCGCGCTGCGCACGCATGCGGAAAAACTGGCGTTTGCACGCTCGAGGAAACGCGCGAGGCCCGACGACTACTGGTGTGCTCCGCGTTGCGCGGCTCGGGAATAAATTCGACTGATTAAAGTAAAAAAAAAACAATGCGAGCGATTTGAATGCGGGTCAAGATATATACATATGCGCGACGGCGGTGAAATGAGCTTAATAATTTAATGGACACGACGGGAAGTTGTGTGGACTCTGGGGATTTGCATCGTGCTTTCTATTATTTATATTCCATTGAACGATGCTTTACATTTGTGGACTCGTGCAGAGTTTTAAAAGCGAGATTCGCCATATTTATTATCTTTTATATTTCCATCTGTTTATAAATTCCGAAGTGTATTATGCGTACAAATCGCTAGAAAAATTTCAAAGCTGATTTTGTCGCGTAAAAAAAGCGACACAATGAATCAAGCGATGATTTATCGCGGTATTTTTTTATGATTTATTCTTGAGATGAGAATATCAAACGACATTGAGAAGGCGATATGCTTTTGAGTCACGGCAGAGTCTGGGTAAAAAATCGTAAAATCAGACACAAGGCGCTCTTGATACGCTCGTCTGTGATGAAAAACAAATTCTATATGCGTATCAATGATGAATAAAAAGTTCGAAAATCAAATTCCAATTTGTCTGATTATCAAATAACCCAAGAATCCGCCCTCATTAAAACATTCAGATTCATATTAAAAATTACATCCCCAAAAAGACCCTAATTACCACTCGATACATCAATTCCCATCCATTAATTAAACTTAAATTTCTCGTCGCCCGCGAGCCACTTTCAATCATAAATAAATCACCGACGACGCACACCCGGCATCTCGCTCCCGCAATAATAATGGCAGCTGCACTCAGGAATCCGCGCTTTTCCAAGCCGAGCGACATCGCGGATTATTAATCGCGCGCGCAAACACACACCACGCGTGGGCGAACGAGCGCTGAGAACCGATTTCGCTCTTTTTTTCTTTTCGCCTTCTCTCGCGCCTCCGTGTGTGTGTCGAGCGTGGTTATTAGCATGCCGATCGCGCCGCTTTGCTCATTGTGCGGAGAGAGAGAGAGGTGTATTTCCGAGCGATTCTTTTGTGTACAATGGCTCCGCGATCCAAGGCTTATCTTGGTCGGGCTGCGATTCGAGCGTGTTATTGGGCGTAATGGGAGCTAAAGCGGTGCTCGAAATTTTAGTTTCGAGGTTCGGGTATTTTTTACGATGTAATAAAGTATATTTGGAGTTATTTAAAAAGGCTAATTAGGTTATTGAAACGTCGTTTATGTTATTGTGTCTTTGTACTTTTCAAAGAATATTGCCTGCGTGCTTTGGTAGGAAATTGCTTCGATTTCCTCGAAATTCTTCGACAATTTTGCATGATTCCCTGAAAATACTTGGACGAAACTGCGGATAAATGTCTATATATCGTCTCGAGCCGCACCGCGACTTTCTAACAGATGAAATTGCTACCTTAGTTTGATCTAAAAGATCAACTTCACCGGTTACTCAATGCCGCAGCTTAGGGTCGTTCTCATGCAGAGATCTGTCATTATTGAGGAGTCAAACCTTTCTCTTTCCATAAAGGTGAGCCCAATTTCGACTTCAAATAATTCGCGGGCTCTTCGCGACATAAAATTCTATTTAGCAGTCCTCGTTAAACTTTCCTTCGGATCCCAGATTGCTCTGAAACAAGCAGCCTAGTCAGCATCACAATGGACATGCAATAAAATTTACAGCCCTCAAAAAAAAAAAAAAACAGGCGAGAGCCGCTAATTGCCCCGCTGATTAAACATCCGAACGCGCGTCGTTCGGTCGTACGTCGAAGACTCCGCCGTTACAGCGAGACGCGGCCCGCAAGTTGCGCAGGTAACTGTTCATTATCAAAGTAATTTCAAACTCGCGCGAGAGTGTTTCCGAGAAGTTCCGAACTCGGCGTAAACGCGAGAGGAGAGCCTGGCTCTCTCGCCTCGAATTCCAGTCCCTCTTCGCCGACATCCTCTCGTTATGCCGAGAGGGGCTTATTCCGCGCCGACAGAGAGAGAAAGAGAGACGGTATTCCGCTTTCCAAGGCTCTCCTTTTGCATTACGAGAGCCGCGGCGCCGACTTTTCCATTAGTTCCGATTTGGCTTTTACCCCGGCCGCTCGGAGAGACGAGGCTGCTGGCTTCCTTCCTGGTTCGCTTGGCGACAAGTGCTTCCTGGTGGGGGAGGATTGATTTGATTTTCGAGTTCTTTTTTTTTATTTATTTAAACGATTTAAAAATGAATTGAATATTGTAAAGAGTTTTTTTTTTAATTTTGACGTTTTTTTTTTTTAATTTTTTAAATTCATTTTTGGAAACGTCTTATTATAATAAGCAAACCATTCACGTTGGTATAGGATCCGGTGACGCCTCATTGTTTTGTGATATTAAAAATTATTTTGCCATCAGAATGACTCCTGAGAAAGGGTTATCTATGAAAACAATCTCTTTGTATGCCAGTGAAATCATTGACGCGAGTCAATTACTATAACTATTTACTATAATTATTTTCTTAAATGCATTTTAGTAAAATTGTTGCCGCGAGGCATTTATAAATTTCACGATAAAAAAGCTTCAAATGTAACAGTTAAATTTAAAAGATAAATTGTTATTTAACTTGAATCATGCTCGAAGCATATATCACGTTATAAGTTTCAGTTGCAAACAACAAAAGTACACCGATACTTTAGCATTCGAATAACGTTAAGCAAATATATATTTTAAGGACAGTCAAAAGACTTTCAGTCTTGATTTGAATTTACTCGCTCGGAAAACTAGCCATTCAAAACCAGCTACGACACCGCCTGTTTCGCAAGAAGAAAGAAACGACGGAAGACAAAAAAAAAACTAGCCGCACCGAACAGGAGCCAACCTTCCGCTTCGATCAGAAGTCTCTCGTCAAAGCGAGAAGCGATCTCGCATAGTGTTCCACGGATTTGCGTATACATATAATACACAAAGCGGCGCGTCATCGAGACGATCAAAACCGAGTCAAAGCGTAAAATTGGACCGGCTCAAAGCCGCGCGGCGTCGTCACGGTCAGTTTAAGCTTGCGCAATCGCTGAAAATTACCGCGGGAGCGAGCGTTTAGCCCAGCGGACTGTAAACCCCCGCGCGCGCGCATCGTCCTCCCGTCCGTTATCCGTTTTCCTCTTTCCCGCGAGCGGCGCGTGAGTTTGTACTTTCGCGGCCGGCGGAGCGGGAAAGACGCGGCGAAAGCTGCAGTATCGGCTTTTCGATATATATCTGTCATTTTGTAACGCGGCGGGGAAGAGCTGCCGGGGGGGGGGGGGCCAAGTGTGAGAAACGTGATTTTCGTGTGTGATTCTGCGGTTTTTGCGGCAACGCCACGCGCGTGTCGGCTTTTGGTGCGAACCGCGTTTCCGAAGGTGTTCCTTGGCTTCTTGTAGTTACAAGCCGAATTTCAATCTGGGCTGCAATCTAAATACCTTTTCGTGTGAAATGTATTTAAAAGCCGCTGAAATGGAGTAGCGCGATTTTTGATAAAATATTCTATTTTATCTTAATTTGAACGAGCTGAGTGGTTGTCGTTGAGAAATGTTTAAAATGAAACATCGACATAAGTATAGAAATGATTTTTAAGCGCTCGTAAAATCTTTTAGCGCGTTATTGAAATAAAAGTTATATTGCTTAATTATTATAAAACGGCAATAGTAAATTAAATCATTTGTTCTAGAAAACCATATTTTTAAAACGTTCTTCGCGTCTTAGAATTACTTGCCGCAATCTCTTGTCATTAGCGTTTATATCAATTTTTATGCCTGTAATAATCCACTGCGTGAATAAAAGCGTTCTTATGAATATCATTGCAAAATCCAAGTTATAACCTCTTTCTAAGACAACCTGCAGTAGTATCATAAACTAACGTGATCCGTCCAATAAAATTAATAACTACGAAGACTATAACGGCGAGAAGCTCAGCGTAAGTTTCTCAATCCCACATAAAAATCCGGGGCATCGTCTTCTGCCCCGCGACGAGACCTGAAAAATAACCGCGAGCTAAAACAAACATTCTAATTACGTACGGTCATGCAGGCGATCGTTATACGTGAGTCATTGTTATGGAAATCGGCGCGGCGGAGAAGAGCGCCGCTATCGAGAATATCGCGAAAGCCGCGCCGTGCGGCTGATCGGATCGAGGCGTTACGTCGATTTTGTAACTAGCCGGGTTAGTTGCGTGGTTACGAAAGCATCAGCTCTCGGCGCACAGCTGCCGAGTCGGTCGTTAAGATGATTTGAGCCGCCGATTGAATATAGTTGCGCGTCGATTTGCATGACTCGGGCCGCCGCCGGATTTTTCGGAGTCCTTTGCGCGCCGTAAAGAAAAAAAAAAAATCCTGCGTAATCCGCATTCCTTTCGCCGCGGCGGCGGCTCGTTTTACGCTTTTATGAACGATAAATTTTTTGAAAGGGCTGCCCGCGCGCGATTTTTACCGCCCGCCGCTGTGTGAAACGAGAGTCCGTAAAAAGGAAGGTGCAGATGGAAAAAAAAATTTTTATTGTTTTATTAAAGCGTATCATTGAGTTTGGCGAAGGGCAATTTGAATTTTATAGCGGAGTTTTTTTTAATGAATTAATTCTGGAATTCTTGGCGATCGCTAAGAGATTTTAAGAAACTTGAAAGTTCAGTCTCGTCTAAACGATCTTCTCGACCTGATAATTCCTTTCATCTTTTTTTGTTCGATCCACTTTTTATAAGTCGTTTAATTTAATGATTTTCGCGAAAACTCGAAATCTTAAAATATTTATGTTTATTTAAGGATGGCTAATGTAAACCTAAAATTATTTAATATTCTTTTAATACTTCAATAAATTATTAGCATTCTCAAAAGTTAATGTATAAATGTCCAAATCATTTAAGCATTTATTTCCTTACAGAAATCATTAAAATATTAAATGTCAAACATTTTTACTCTTGAATCTGCTAATTTATTATAATATATGAAATTTCAAGGATTAGAAAACCGAATGTATCTTTTTAATAAAATAATTAAAGCTTTCTGCACTATTCGTTTCAATGCTCTACATAAACATAGAAAATTGAGGCTTTCTAAAATACAAACAAGGGAGAAAAACTTTGAGGAAAAGCGCCGATCGGAGACTCGATATCTGGTCTTTCAAGCAGGTTAAAAAACGCGTTTGCGGTGACATTTTTTTGTCGGCATCCGTACAACCTTAGAGAATAGTCTAATGACAAAACTTGAAAGAGAGTCGGGCATCTTTCTTTTCAACGGTAGTTTTCGAGAGGAAATTGTTATGACCTGAAAGTCATCTGAACTATAATTGCAGGGTCATTAAACAAGATTTCGAACCTCTTCGTAATTATTTTACCTAAATATTTACACGCAAGATCCTCTTTTTTATTAACAAACTCCATTATTACTATTGATGTAAAGATATTTAAAACTATATATGTACTGATAATAAATTCAAGAATTTTACTACATTAATATTCAGAAATTTTTTTTATGATACCTCTCTAATTTGACATGAATTGTACAAAAGTTCGATACCCTTTGAATCAGAAAGTGAAACAGGTACACTTTATATTATCATATTATGTTACAGAATAGTGTACCGCCAGTAATTTTGGTCTAAAATTAAGTATTATTAGCGGAACGAGTTACATTAACATGCTACTCTTAATTCCATTCTCTTGCGCACTCGTCTAGAAAATTTATAAATTTTTCATCTACAAAAATTTTATCACGCAGCTATGCTATGCAAAGCCTAAATTAGCACTCGACATTTCACCAATTTTAAATAATTAACACCCTTTTACATAAAAAAAAATATATATCATCAATCAGTCGTCAGAAACAGCAAACGAATCCAATAATCACGAAACACGAATAGACGTTTTTCAAGCAATCCATCGATAGCTTCGAAAGCAATTTGCGCAGCGGTGAAATACACCGCCCGATCGGTCCGAGTGAATGACGCGCGCAAGCGGCAGGCTAAGGAAACTGCATATTCAGCGTGAAACGGATTCCCGTCTCGTGGTGTAAACAAACTCGAGAAGGACCCGGACGAACCTGCTTCTCGCTTGGCGACTCTCGATGCTGCACGGCGACTCGTTAGCCACGCCGGCTGATCTCAAGGGTTTCCGTTTCTCTACTTCTCTTCCTTTTCCCCGTCGTTTCTGATGCCCTCTTCCTGTATAACTATTTTCGCTCCCGCGATCGTCGACCGACGCGCTTCTTGGAAGGAAATCAGAGCCAAGGAGAGTGTATACATATATGCAAAGGGATTTTTATCCCGAGGGAAAGTTTTGCGATGTTGCGCGATATATTGAATTCTTTTGGATTTGCATGGTTTTATTCGATTTTTCCGCGGTGCATACAATGGTGCGGCGATGCGGCTTGACAAAGGATGATTTGTTAGAGGCTCGATTCATCTTTTATGTCGCGAGATAGTTGCAATAAAAATTTACGGTTGCATTGTTCAACAATCAATGAGCTAATAGACATTTCAGGGCACACTTTTATCTTACTGAATACCATTTTACACACTTGCCCTTCCCGAAAGTTGCTTAATCATGATTAAAAATGAAAAACATTTCCAACGTCAACTCTTCCCATACATTTCCGTAAAGCATCAACAAACGCATTACGTCCGAAGCGGCGAGCTTTCTATTAAAAGAAATTTTCGAAACGGGCACAGACCCACTTTGCTAAAAAGGAAAAACTACTCAGCTACTTATCGCGAGCGAACTGCTACGCGCAACTGTTTAGCGCGGAAGCCGCGCGCACACTCGTGCAAACAATCGCCAACGCACACACATTCGATCCGTCCACGTTTAGCCGCGAGCCATGACCTCGTGACTATCTACAGAGGTGTATACCAAAGAGGTGTGCGCGTACGCAGCCCACACGACTTTTGTACGTGACGGAAAAAGCGGATACTCCGTGTCGGAAGTTCCGCTGCTCCCGTTGGTCGCTCGAGGAATTCTAGGCGCTGCCTTAGGATGTACTGTCGGTGTGTGTGTGTGTGTGGCTAGACTTACTCGAGGAGCGGTTGAAATTGTGTTTTTTCCCGCGGACGTTAAATTTCCGTGTTATGTTCAAGTTCAAAATTCTAATCGAGAAAGTTATCACGCTTCATTGAACGATAATGGAAAAGCTTTCGTTGCGCGTTTAAAGCGTGTCTTATTAAAATATTTAAATTTAAAAGAAGTTTAGAATACTCTGACATCTTTACCGTCTGTTCATTATAAACCCAGCATTTTAATAAAAATGTTAAATGCAGCAAAGTTGTAAATCAGTATTTTTGTCGCGACCACTTATTACTCGTTATAATTTACGAATCGAACAAATCATTTTTATTTTCGGAAGCAGCTCCTTTGACGCGAGAATGAATCGAATTACGTTGACGACGCTCAGATTCCTTTACCCAAGCAATCATTGTACAAGCGTCGGCGATCGAGAAAAAAAAATGTGAATTAGGAAGATCACGATTTATTGACACGACCATTTAGAGATTTTCAAACGGTAGCTTTCAAACTCCAACTTTAGCGTTACGTTAACAAGCATAAATTGAACAAAGATCTGAAGCGCACACAGTGCTCTCCTGCCGCCGCCTGTGGTCATACATAATTTTAGCTCAGCCACCAGAATACATTCATTTACCCGATCCAAAAGCTTATTCACCAGGGAGAATGTCTTAATTCGAAAGAAAAGCCAGCCATTATTCTCCCCGGCAAGAAACTACACAAACTTCCGCGATTCCTAATGACCGCCTCGTAGCTACCCGCGCAAAACCACCTCTCGCAAAAGAAAAGAAAAACTGCAGCAAATATCCCGACCAACTGCATCCCGAGTTCTCGAAGCCGTGGAACACAATGAGCATTCCGCCTCGTTCGCTTGTCGCAAAAACGCCCCGGCGACAATATTCCGCCGGGGCGACGCTCGCGGTTATTAGCCGCCGTCGCTCTTTCGTGGGACGGCGCGAATTACAACGAGAGCTTGCGCGCGCGCGGCCGCCGTTGCGCAAGTGAAGTGCGTGCGCGCGCAGCCGCCGATTAGGCTAACGGAAGGGAGAGACACGAACGCCTGGGAAGCGAGGCGACTTCCGTACGGATGAGTCCGACGCGCCGAGAGTTGCTTGAACTTGGAGATACGCGGTGGGAATGAACGCCGCGGCTGAAGTTTACGGGTGGCGCGGGCGCGATCGCGCAGCTTTTGCAATTGAGAGTTGTAATGCTGACTCGAGGAGGCTTAGTTTTTTTTTTTTTTATTTATATGTGGGATTTTTAGAATGAGTCGAGTGTTCTGTTTTGTGGGAAAGAGCTTTTTTTTTTATTTAATGCAATAATTTTTTTTATTTAATTTATTATTTAATGCAATGTATATGTTAGCAATATAATAAAATGATGACTTCTTAATGATAAAAATGATAAGAAACAGTGTTAGCTTTTTAGTTTGTATATAGAGAATCTGAATATTCCAATTGAACAATTAACATTATTTTCTGATCTAAGGATTAGTACATTCAAACAGAAAATTCATCCACAAACAATTCATCCGGGGTATTGACTCTCAACGAAACACGCAACATATTCCTCCGCATTCCATCCTCCGAGCATAAATATTCGAAAGTCCCCGTGGCTCTCCCGTGTCGCGGATCATAACTACCGCGGGGATTACAAATTCTAATGAGCGCCGCGCCAGACTCCTTGGGCCGAACGCAAAAAAAAAGCCAGAATTCAATATACATAATCCGGAGAGGGAGAGAGAGAGAGGGAAGATCGAATGGAGCAGCCGACGCGAATAGAAGTCGGGGTTATGAAAATGTGTCAACGAGCGAGATGTGGGCAGAGGAGCGATATATCGTCCGCGCTTTGGTCTGCTGACGCAGTTAGCGAAAGGAGAAACATAACGATTGTCAGCCCGGCGGAAGTGATATTTTTGTAACGTGAAAGTATACGAATGTCGTTGGCTTTGATGTCGGGCGATGCGACTAATGCGATGAATATATTTAAATGTCTTCGGCTCGGCTGCGGCTGTTTTATTGGTTTAGAAAGCTTTCACTTGGGTGTGAATTTGCCGGGCGTATTTTGTTCATGTTAAGGTTTCGAACAGAATGGTATTCATTACTGTTTATGTAATGGGAGTTTGCGCAATGAAACATAATACGATACCCAAAGTACGTTCAATAAAAAGTGCGCATACGTTTATGGTGTACTTGCGGAGTTAAAAAGTGGCCCGGTCGTTTATCTCGGTACGTAAATTTATGCAAAACAAATTTATATACAAATATGAAGCTACACGTTTACGTGCAGTTTTAATTCTCTCAAGTTTTTGCTAAATATATTTGGAACACGAAGCTTTAAATGACATTTTTATTATGCGCACTTGCAGATGAAACACAAATTAATCAATTATTCATATACGTAAAATTAACTTGCTCATCTTCATCTCTGCTGCTTCACAATTCCAATTCCTTCTAATAGATTATCATACGAATGTGGCAAACATCAAAAATCCGAATCCTCAAAGTTTCTTAAACCCACCGCAAAATACAAAATATTCGCTTCGAATTTTCCAATTCCACCAATTCCAATGCACCCAAAATCATATTCCACTTCTCTCGCGTCTCGAATCCCCGGAGGCCCGAAACTCCCATTCCATCGCGCGGCGCCGCGTAGCAAACTCCGCGGACGTTCAAGACTTCCTTACGGGCCGAAAGTGTGCCAGTTGGGTGCTCTCTCGTTCGTCCTCGGACGTACAGGCGGCGAGCTAATGAATCGTTGACCGCACCGATTCCCGAAGCGTCCTCTCGGCAGAGATCGCCCCGCCGGATTCCACCGCGAGAGAGGACTTTCCAACTCTCCTCGTCGCCGCGCTGCGAAGGAACGCGCGTCCCGCGCCTTTATCGTTTTGCTCGACCGGCTGAATTCGCGAGAGTGAAAGAGCTGCTGGGATTCTCGGGAGCTTTTTGCGCTGCGCTTTGGTAAAACAGGTGTTCTGTTTTTTTTTAATGGGTGCGTTCGCTTCGCGCACAGGGCAAAGTTCTCGTTAAACCTTTTTGGTTTATATACCGCGTTGCGTTATTGCATTGCGCAGCTGTATTTCGATCGTAAGGTTCGAGTAATCGAGAGGAAATGACTTTTAGAAATTTACGGTCCAGAGGGCAACCCGAGATATTTTTTTCTCCCAATTAAAATTATATTTTCGTTCCGTAATTTTTGGTACAAAAATCCTGCTGCCACCAGGTGAGACCGTCGAAAAGCATAACGAAAGTCAGTCGTCAGCCAGTTTATCTTCCGCGTCTTCGGCCAAAATAAACGAGACTCGCGAGGTAACTTCCACGTAACCCGTAATCGCGAGCCGAACAAAAAGAATAATCGGCCAATTTCAGCGGCGTTTCCGTTAAGCTCGAAAGACGCGGCAAACCTCCGCAAAGTGCGATATTTAATAAAGACGCTCGAGGAAGATAGAGAGAGAGAGCGAAAATTGGCAAGGCAGCTTCGGAATTCGGGCGAAAACGGTACTCGCGCCGGCACCTCGGGGACGTGGAAATCCTCGGGCAGGAATTCGCGCGTACGCTCGTCGTTACGCTCGGTCGACTTGCGCGTACGGTAATCTCGCTCGCCCGATTATAGGCCGCGGCTCGGGGAGCTGCTTTTCAATGGGAGTCGAATCGACGACGCCAAGATGGACGGCCGAACGAGAGGGACGCGGCTCTCGTTTAGGCCAAGATATATTTTTTTTTATTTGTCCCTCGCTCCGCTCGAAATTGAGAGGAGGGAGTTTTTTTTTAGGTTTTCGGGAAGAGACCCGGTTTTGAGTGAAAGCTTTTCGGGTAATTGAAAATTACATCGAGGCTTATTTTTTTGCGCCGGTCGAAGATTAATTGACGAATTATTTGGACAGGTTGTCTTGCGTCGAATCAGTTGCGCTACGATATAAAAAGGTACTTATGTAGCTTTAATTGAAGTAGCATTTTCTTTTATGGGAAAAACGCTTACACGGGAGAAAAATATCATGGGATTGTACAAGAGAGCGTTTAGGTTGTTTTATAATTGTTGTTAAAAGTTGGCCATTAATAAGTTATGTAACAAATAAAAGGCGCAGAAAATAGTTGCGACAGCTAATTTGGAATTGTTATGCGGAATAATTTATAACTGAAATGTAAGTACTAACGAAGAAAATAATTTTCGCAACTTTTTCTTGAATAATTATGTTTTAAATGTCCTAAGTTTATATTAAAGCACGTTATATAACTTTAGAGACATCAAATGGATAATTTTCGTTCTTGCTCAACTTTCTATATGTAAGGAAAAAGTTTTGATTCCATGTCTCTTATACAACTTTTATGATAATAATATGATCAAAAACTATGTACCATTTGACGTAAAAGGAATTCAATTTGGCAAAACGTTTTGTTAGAATGGATAAAAAATTATTAATATACTTTCAAAAATAAAGGATCCAAGTGTCTTTATTGATAATTGCTCGCTTCAAAACAGTAATTTAAAAATTAAAAAAATAACGAAACTGAATGTATACATAGATGTATATTAGACAAAAGCTATGATCTTTTTATTCATCCTAATAATACTAAAAGTTTACGACGCGGCACACTTAAAATACAAAGACACATCGGCAAGAGAATCTCGGAACCTTCGACTGCCAGCCCAAATATTTCCTTAACTTTGACACGTTAGCATTTCCTTTAATCGCCGCAACGACACACATTTACTCCCGGCGGCGGCGAAAGAATTAACATCCACACGACTCGCGTAACGGCACTTCTCGCTCAAGACTCCAACGCGAGCAGCCCGATACGCTTTAACGACACGTCGAATCGGCCTCGCAATTGCTCTTTACCGGCGCGAAACAATGCCGCCTGCAAAGTGTCAGAAAAAGAGAGAACCAACGGGGAAACGGAGAGAGGACGCATATATACGTACGTACATACATGTATATCCACCGCGGCGGAATCGGCACGTAATTATTATCCGCGACCCAGTGACCCAGATAGGTGCCGGTGCACCGGGCACTGAATTCGGCTGCGCGACGCCAGGAATTCCGTTCCCACGGCTGACTCTCCGCGTGCGGCGACGGCTGCAATTTCGCGAGAGTCGCCGCGCACGCGCAATTACGGCAGAGATTCGTTATATTCCGAATTATTGTAATGGCTCTCGCTCGGGGACGGAGGGGGTTCCTCGCTGCGTTTTGTTCCTTTTACGAGCGACGAGAGCTTTTTTACTTTTACGGCCGGTCGGAGCTATATTGGCGCGAGTCTGGATATATTTTAATGGAACCTGACGTAAGAGGAAGGGGCGATAAAACGCGGTTTATTGCGCTTTTCGTCACCGCGCTACGGTCGACGCGCCGCTCGGGAGGGCGCTAAATCGAGGGTTTAATGACTCTGTTTGGGAGAGGGCGTGTACGATCGGCTGCTGCTCGAAGTGGCGAGGTTGCGAATTAATTGGAAGGGTTCGGGTTCGCGCGCGAGTTTAACGGAGCAGTTTTCGACTCGTAAAGATAAAAATCGGAAAAGTTGCCGAGGAAACCAGTCTGATGTAGATTTAATATTGGTCAAAATATTAAACGATACTTTAGATTCTTTTTTTTTTATGCTTAACCTAGATTTTCGTTCGATTTATACTAAATGGCAAAAATAACTTAATTCGAGCCCGTAGCAAAATGTCCAACAGGTGCGTTTTAAAATTTACTCTCCCAATTAAGAAATTATGGAAATCGAGACCTGAAACAAATTCTTTCACAATTATTGTTCCAGCCAAAGCGCACTTCCAAATTCCCACAATTTTTCAAATTCTCATTATGTAAACATAAATTCCAGCCGCGCGGCCCCCTGGGAATCCTTTAAAATCCAGCGATAAAAATAAATTTTTTAACTCCCCGGCGGAATTAGCCTCGCGGGTTTCACTTTCGTCGTTTATTATCCAAGATACCGAAGAACGAGACATTAATTTCCCAGCCGACATCGCCGCGCGTCCATTATACATGTATATGCACCGAGGCAAAGCCCGGGCATTCAAAGCGCATTTTTTTCCTTTCTACCCGGGGCAGAGCTCTTCTCCGCTCGTTAACGCGCAAAGTCACACATAAAACAGTGAGAGAGAGAGAGAGAGAGAAGCGAGAGGCTTAAGGCCCTTATTATCGCGGCGATAGTCGAGCACATCCTCCCTCGGCGGCGGCGTCTCGCTTCCTCCTCTCCTCTCCTCGCGTGATAAACGCGACGCGTCGCGCGCGGACTCTTTGCGAAATGCACGCGCGCGCCGTCGTTGCCACCGGATGTCACGAGTGTAAACGACCGATTCGCCACTCGATGCTACGACGGTTCCTGCGATTGTCGAGGAGGAGAGATGGGGAATATTTGCTTTTCAAGGCTGCGAGGGAGTTCGAGGGAGAAAAGAAGTTGGCTGAGTCACGGGTTTTTACGGAGCGGAAGAAATGCGTCGGAAGAATACTTTTGTTTTACATCGTTTGGTGAAATGCTGTGTTAAATTATTTAAAAAGTTCAAAATCTTGGACTTTAGTATGATATTCCTTAATCACGCGGCATCCAAACATCCGCTTCGCAGAGTTTGAATTTGTTGCCTCAATAAAACTAATTTCCCGCTCGAATTAGAAAAATACATTTAATTAAGACATAAACGTAAATCCAGATCCCCAGCATACGATTAAGATAAAAATCTAGACTACCTCTCCCAAGAAATAAACCTCGAGTCGACGCTGCGCGGCTCGGCCAGATATATATACCAATTTCTAACCATCGCCACATCGACGGGAATCGCGCTATAAAATTCGACGATCGGCACAGATCTTATTAACCCGAATCCTATTCGGCTCAATAAGCTATACGTCCCGTAAATTCCCGTTTACTATCTCACCAATCAAGCCTACTCGGATAACGACTTGAACCGGATCTCGCGATAACCTTTGCCGCGCGAATTCCGCCTCGTGTGTATTATCTGCATCGCGCACCTATGTGTACGCGGGCATTCCGGGCCATCGATCGTGGATAATTTACAAGAAAACGATCGACGCTCCGGCGGGGCGAGACGGCGGCGGCAGCAGCCGTTGAACGGGCATTCTTACGCCTGTATAAATTGAATAATATTACGGGGAGCCTTTGCGGGAGCCTAGCCGCCTGTCAGTTAGTAGCGCATTTCCGCGTGTAACAGTACATCTGGAGAGAGAGAGAGAACGACAGCGAACGCGCGGGTATTTGGAATCTGCGCGGCTTTTAGGAGTAGCGGCGCTTTTTGCGCGCAGCGCGGCTTATATATTGTTCGGGGGTAAACGAGCGTGGTTTTTCGTTACGGATCTCGCGCCTCGCTTTTGCGCGTATATTTACTTCGGCTATTTCGGCAGGTGTTCGGCTTCTCTCGCTGATTCTGATTAGAGACTGTAATTGCGTTAAAGCTTTACCGAGAAACGTGCAATTATTAGATACGTCGTTAATCTTTTAACAAAGTCGCTGTAATTATTGAAATTGCCCCGCTGACGTTGTAATTGTTCTCGAGCCTTTCGCAATTACACATTAACTTTATCCCAGCTTCGTCATCTCTTCTTGGCCTTGACGGGGCATATAAGGTACGCGTTGTAGCATATAGAAACTCTACCTTCGGGGCATTTGAAACTAAATAGAGTTTGGTCAAAGACGGTTCTGCTTTTTCGTCGAGAGATCAGCTTGGGTATTATAATTACTCGTCACCAGCCTTAAATCTCCTTTTAATTTAGGCCGCTCTCCGCTGCGAAAAACGAAGGACCATAAGAGAGCCTCGGCTTCGGTCGCCCGACGAGCCGCAACGTCTACATTAGAGCAGCTCTCGTCCCGCTTCCTGCTCGCATCCTTCATTTGCTCTTTCTCGTACAGTGTCGATCCTCGGCGAGGCAGGGATTTCTCTACCTATCCGTCGACTTGGCACTCATTCCCACGAGGCTTTTCTGCAAATGGCGTGTACTCCCCTTTTTTTTGCGAGTCGCGCTCCCAACTTATATGCGCATTGTATCGCGGAGAGAAGAGTCAGGTTGACTGATGGGTGAAATTACGGGTGGGTATACGGAGCTTTAATCCGAGTGTTTGTGCCCGGCGCTGAATTGTGAAAGAGCGCGGGTTACATGCCGGATAACTGTGCGTGCATAATTATTGTTTTCTTCTGCGGCTTTTTTTGCTGATACTTTCTAAGGATGCGCTCTCGCGGCGAGAGAGAGAGAGAGCGCGCGGCATCCGTCGCGTTTAGTCGCGCCCGCACTGTGGTTTTCTTTCGTGATTGTTTGAGGTTGACCTTGAAACGGAAATTAAGGACTGCAGGATATGTTAAGCGGATAATTTGGATAATGGCCCTTTTAGCTTTTTGATACAAAAGGAACGTTTGGGAAAGGTATACTTAACGAGACGAACTAATGTGTTTGAGGTGGCTTTTAATAGTTTCTTTTTTAAATGGTGGATATTTAAATGTTTCCAGGTATTTCTTAAAAAATTTAGAAATTCAAATTCACCGGTCGTAATAACAATATTTTAAAATAATTACAGCTTATAAGTGAAAAAAAACTTAATGTTTCAAACGCCATTGTTATAGACTGTGATAATATGGATAATAATGGACAAATTAAATTCTATCATTGTCGTGCTATTATCCGTCACATTACCGCCTAAAAACCGAAAAAACGAAGGCCAATTCAACCGAAAACGACGACTCTCCCATTCGAGGAGCAGCGCGAAATCGCACCTCGGTTAATATTGAATATCCGCGACAACAAAAGGCTGTCGGTCAGGGCCTCTTTCCGACGGTCACGCGGCTCCGAATCCCGGCTGCTCTCTCGCACGTATACTCGAGCCGCGCGCGGCGAGGTACCATCGTAAACGTCGCGCGGCGCGCGAGAAGAGTAAACGTCGCGCGGCGGGGCGACATAATTGTGTACTTTACATAACGCCGCGGTCAAAGGCCTCCGACGACGACGGTGTGTGCCTCTCTCGCCCGGGAGCGATATTTAGCGCGTATAATAACGAATCGGGAAGCGCGAGATTTTGTCGATGATTTTTTTGAAATTTCCTTTTTAGAAAGTTGCCGGCGCGCGCTTGCGTCATCGCGACTGCGAGTTACGCACGGACGTTGGCTGTAATGCGAAATTGACGGATTACTTATACATATATATACACCCCTGGATGCTGATACGGGAAGGCGATGCTGGCTGAATTTTTGAGAAAATCTAGTTGAGTTTTTGAGGGATTGGGTATAGTTTGAGATTTTTATGATAATTGCAGCATTAAAAATTCTAAGAAGAAAATATGTAAAGAGTTTTCTGAAAAATGAAAGCTGAAATTATGATTTTTATCGGAATGATACATTTCCTCTGTAATTTAAATCATGTTTCCTTTCAAATTGTAGTTTTTAAACTCTGTTACAAATCTGGCACTGCTATTAGACTAGCTGTATTTTTTATTAATTAAAGTCTTACTTAAAGTTCCCAAGGTACAAGTATTGAAGAAATTTTGCTATGATCCGTATTTTCTATTTAAATCTTTTGTTTATTTATCAACTGAATAAGTACAAAAAAATGCATTTCAATAATCTAAAGTAAACGATAAACAACAATAATAAACCAGTAAATCGCTTAAATTTTGATGGGTGAAAGGTGCAATTTCTATTTTTATCCGCAGCTGACTCATTAATGTATCTGCCAGTAAAGCGTGTTTTACTCTGCTATTACAGGCCACATTATTTTTTAAAGCCGCCTGCGTACGCACAAATTTCCGTACGCAATGCAATGAAATATACCACCTTCAAAAACAACATCTCGGAAAACCAATCCTTGGTAAAACCAGCACGTTTTGCTAAATCCTTAGTCGATCCTCCTCTCTGAAACCTTTCGCAAAGCACGTCGCACAGAGAATAACAAACTCCCCCGCAGCAGCATCAGCCTTCCTCTTAAAAAAAAAAAAAAAAAAAAAAAAAAAACCAGGCACTTGTAAAATAAAACCGCGAAGCCTGGCGACGCATGCGCCTCTTATATACGATATTGTGAAAGGCGCGCGCGACAACAAGGTCAAAAATCCACGCGCTCGGGGAATAAAATTCCAAACACCTTTATGCGCGACGAATGAATATATACACGTACACAAAACCCCCGGCGAAGGAAGGACGGAAAAGAATTCGAAAAATAATACGCGCGCGCACGCATACCGACTCGCCGCCGCCGCCGCAGCCAGCGGCTGCTGCGCGCATCATCATCCGCGCGGGGGGTCAAGGATACGCTCTTCCAGGTCAGAGAGGAGTCCTGGGCAAACAAGTGCGCCTCGAGCGCCCGACGCCACACAGACGCCCTGACCTCGAGACCTCGAATTTCGCATTCGTACACGTACCCGCGCACACCGGCTCCCACCACTCTCCGAGCGAACGTTTTTCCCTTTAAATCCGCGCGCGCACCTCCCTCCGCGGCATCCGGATATGCGAGAGCGCGACTCGACGCGGGCTTTTTACCCGCCGAGGGAAAAAGCGGCGCGTTAGCGTGCGTGAAAACGTCGCTTCCGAGACACCCCGCAAAAACGCGAGAAACGACGACCGAGCGGAGATTAAAAAGGAGGTCGTAATCGAGCGCAAATGAATTAGTTTGAGCTTCGAGTATATAGCTTCGGCCGGCGTAATGTAGCTCGAGCGCGCTTTAATTATACAGCTGGCGAGCTGCGTAAAATTCCAAATTTATTACGCACTGTTTACAGTAGCGCATCTCATATTATCGAATAGTTCCGCCTCTTCGGCAAACGGTATAAACGTGCTTCGGTGCATATAATTCCCGACGAGGAGCCGCGAGGTATGTTAACTAACGCGCGCGCCACAATTAATGCGCGACTACGCACACCGTATATATATATATATATACGCCTGGACTATAAATCAAACTCCTAGCTGTATTTCTCCTCAATTTTTCGACGCACCGCGTTCCGCGCCTGCCGATCGCGCCATTTTCGAAAAGATCGTCTGGCCGTCGTCTAGCCTCTTCTCTCGGTACCTGAAAAATTCCGGAACCACAATCGCAATACATATACGTGGCGCGTTACGCATTCCCGCGACGTCACGCGTCACCGGCCAGAAGAATTTATATTTCTTCGGGGGCCCCCAGAAGCCTCCGCGGCTCGGCGTCTCTCACTACATACCTGCGCGCGACTTTACCTGCCGCGAGAGAGACGGAGAAAAGCAGGTGAGCGAGCGGGAGAGAGAAAGAGAGAGAGAGAGACGAAAAGGGAAACTACCGGCAGGTAGGAGCGAGATAGAGAGAGAGAGAGCCGCGTTCCACGTTCTTTCCACCTCCCCGCTGCGTTTACTTGGGTCCCGCCAGGAGGAGGTGGAGGAGAGCGGCGGCAGCGTCGATGCCATCGCGCCCGTTTGCCCTCTCAGTTAGGAGCGGACCGTCCTCGTGTCGCCGCTGCCGACACTCTCCGTCGCACGCGCCTTTTTTTCTCTACAGAAAATAAGGAAATAAGGCGCCAGGCCCTCGTATCCCCCTTTCGTCCTTTGGCAGTTTCTTCGGCCGGGAGAAAGCCGTGTCGGTAAGGACGATCCGCGAGTGACCAGTGCTGTCGTCGGCGATCCGAGTGGGACAGTGACATTATTTTCTGTGTTTACACGTGCGCAGGAATTTGGGAAAGGGGACGGCCGTCGCTTCGGGCAGCGGGCATCCCGGGATTAGTAGGGCCGCACCTGAAAATTCCTCTACGGAGTCGCACGCGATTCTCCCCCCACCCCCCCTCGCTCCCCCCTCGGGGTGTCATTCCAACGTATGACTTTGGAATTCAGCTGCGGGAAAAGAGCAAGAAGAATCGTGGTGGAGAAAAAGTAATTTTCAAAGGAAAGAAGAAAATTAGAAAAGAGGCGAAGAGATCCGCGATTCCTGCAGGGAAGGAAATTCGAGAATCCATACCGAGCCGATCCCTCTGACGTTCGACTCTTTGAAATATCTCGGCATCGATACGCCGATTCCAAAGTGCGCTCTCGCTCCGTCTTGCCTCCGGTCGCCGGAATAGCAAGTCGAACTGCTCGGAGCGCCGCCGACTCGCTTTCTCGCTGGGACCGCAAGTGGTGGGAACGCTTCGGCGAGAAGGAGGGAAAGACACCTAGAAGGAGCAGCCCGAGCGACCGGCCGCGAAGCTAGAGAGAGAGAGAGAGAGAGGCGAAAGAGCCAGCGAGGCCAAGAGAAGAAGAAAGGAGGAGGAAGCCCTTACATAGGAGTGAAAGAAAGAGAGAGACGAGGAGAGCCAGGAGAGTGGGGAACGGACTACGCGGCTCCGCTCGAGCTGGCAGTCGCCGCTGGATGGCAAGCGAGAAGCAGGCGGCCATAATAGTCCGACGCCCCGAACTTTAACTCGGCTACGCATCCCCTCATACATATATATATACGTATATATACATACATATCTCTCCTTTCCAAGCAAGTTTTCCCAGCGATTCCGAGAGAGAGAGTTCACGCTCGCGCGCGCGAGTCACCGGTAGCAGCAGCGGCAGTTCCGCATGTGCCGTCGCCGAACGGTCCCGCTGTGACCTCGGGAGGTGAAGAGAGAGAGAGAGAGAGAGAGAGCGCTAGTGGGATATGGTACCCGACAAGTCGCTAAGCTCCTCTCCATATGCTCGGCGACGACTCGCGTGTGTTTGTGAGCCCGGTCTGGGCTAATAGGGATCCTCGCCAGGACCCTCGAGAGACAGCAACGGCAACGGCATCGACTGTGATTATTAGTGAGTTCGCGCGAGCGCCGATCTCCAGAAGGTGAAAGGAGCCCCGCGCGCGCGCGCCTTGCATCCCAGCTCGCCATCGAAGAAAGAGACAGCCGAGACGAGAGGAGTCTAGGCCGAGAGCCGCAGTGTGAACGACCTGGCGTCAGGTTACGTCGCGCGAGAGGTGAGTTCCTAGGAAAGATGAGGGGCGCCAACCAAGAGACCTCGACGCCCTACTGCCGCTGCCGAGTCCTCTACCTCGGCAGCTCGGTACCCCACGCCAGCAAGGAGGGTCTCCTCGGCGTCCAGGAGCCGCTACGCGAGCTCTACCCCGAGCAGGGGGCCCTCGGCGCCCGGGGCATCGACTCCTGGCTCAGCGTCTGGAGCAACGGCCTCCTGCTCGAGAACGTCGACGAGCACCGGAAGAAGGTCACGCGCTTCTTCCCGATCGAGGCGCTGCACTACTGCGCCGCGGTGCGTCACGTCAAGACCGGTAACAGCGGTGATGCCAACGCCACGAGATTCTTCCCGCTGGACTCGCCATTCGCCCGGAATCCCAGTGCCAATCATCCGCCCCTCTTCGCGGCCGTCCTGCGCAGGACCACGGGAATCAAGGTTCTCGAGTGCCACGCCTTCATCTGCAAGCGCGACATGGCCGCTAATGCCCTCGTCCGCTGCTGCTTCCACGCCTACGCCGACAGCCGGTTCGCCAAGGGTCTCGAGCCCAACGGCAACGGCGTATCCACACCCACGAACAACCAGTCCACCAGCAGCCTCTACCATACTCTCGGAGGATCCAGCACCACCCTGGCGGAGAACGGCGGTGGCGGCTCGCCCACCTCCAAACTCGACACCGCCTCGAACGACGACGGTAGCAGCCTCTACAACGGCGACGAGAATCATAAGGTATGGGCCCGAGGCAGGGAAGAGATCGACGGACTCTACCAGGAGCAGGGTACGCTTCGCAGCACCAAAGGATCGAGACCTCGTCAGCTGATTGCCCCGCCGCCGCCGCCACCTCCACCACCCACCCAGCCTCTCATGATGGAGGAGTCCAACACCTCCTCCGCGTCCCGGAAGAAGGCCAACAAGAAGCTGAAAAAGATGAAGAACCACGTCCAGGACGAACAGATGCACTTCGCTCACCACCAAGCTGCCATGTACACGAACGGCCACGGCCACCACACTCTCGGGCATCCCGTGAGGCAACCGCCGCCGCAGCCGCCCCACGGGTACCACCCCATGGCAGGTGGTAGCAGATCGGTTGCCGGGACCCTCATCAGACCAGCCCCGGTTCTCCTGGTGCCAGCGGCGACGCTTCCCCGCAAGGCTCATCCACCCCGTGGAATCAGGCCGCTACGGGCTCCGGCTCCGCCGATAGTCCCGATTTACGCTCCGCTCCCGGTAGTCCCGCCGCCGCCGTCCGCCATGTATCCAGGTGGTTACGGGACGACCGGAAACCGGGGCAGGCGGCATCACCATCCGCAAGACGCGATGGACGGCTCCACCCTCGGAGTCCAGTCCAGGAGGATGGCGGCCTCGCACGCCGACCTCAGCGTACCTCCGCCGCCGGTAGAGGGCATCCACCGCTCCTCCGACAGTCCCGACAACGACTCTCGCTTCGGTACGGGGATCTATCGGCGTAAGGGTCACCTAAACGAGAGAGCCTTTTCTTACAGTATACGGGCGGAACACCGGAGCCGCAGCCACGGGAGCTTAGCCTCGCTCGGCTTCGCCGGCCAGCAAAATGGCACGGCCTCGCCGGCCCTCTCGCCCAAGGAGGAGAAGAAAGACCGGGAGATCGCCCAGATGGTGGCCGGTCTGACTCTCGACGACGGCCTCATGATCCACGCCAAGAACGGAAACGGACACTTCCATCCGCAGCCTCTGCCGAGGCCCAGACCGCGTTAACTCCTTTAACCCCGTTGGATGTATTATCTCGACGAAAGAAGAGCCAAGTTTGAAAGTTGTTTTGTCTTTAAATTTAGGTCTTGTTAGCAGCGAGGTTCATTATTTTTCTTTTTTTATTTAGCGTTGCGCTGTTAGCGTTAGGAATGCGGGACGGATGATGAATCGATAATCTCTTCCGGTTGTATTAGGATCGTCGCTCGTGAAAGTAATGGAACGCGGTAAGATGTGATTTTATGCAGGCTGCGTATCGCCGAATTCTCATTGGACGCGGCTGAAAGTATTAGCATTTTACATAAAAGCTCTGAAATTCTTTCGTCCATCTCCGAAATTAACGCGCATTTTTCTAAATCGAGTTCGTCCTTGATTCATCGCTCATTATTATTCATCGAAAAAAAGCCACTACAACTCAAAACTTTTTTCTGCCTCCTCTCTCGTCCTCCAGCGCGCGTTTTCGATTCAGTCCTTGGAGGCCCCGAGAGATATATTTATCGATCGTCCTCGCGGCCGAACGCGCGCGCGCGAAAGCCGAGACTCGAGCTCGGCCGATGGCACTCGTCACGTTTAATTCGATAAAATAGCTGGAGGTGCAAAGCGGGATTACGCCATTACAGGCGATATCGGTTTTAATGGACGTTACAAGACGACGCCTCGGCTTTTGCATATCGCGGTCGGGCAGCCCGTTTCTTCTTCCATCGCTACGGACCGGTTTTTCCCCTGTTTCTCCTGTTTTCCCCGTCGCGGCGACTCATCTCCGCGGAAAAACGCCCCCTCCCTCTCCCGCGCGCGCGCGCACGCATAATCGATCGAGCTCTCTCTCTCTCCTTGGCAAATGTGTACGAGGCCTTTGCGAAACGTTAGGCTAACGGTGTTTTTTTACGCTGCACTCTGCGCGCGCGAGAAAGAGAGAGAGCGTTTTTATAGATCCCGCTCGAGCTCCGAGAGCGCTAGTCACGACTGTTTTAGAGCCGACTGCCCTTTTTTTTTCGACCCCCTTTCGGTCAGTGCAAAAATCGCGCTCGCGCCGCTCTCGCGGAGAGCCTGGAATGTCGGTGTGCGCGCGCGCGCGCGTGTGTGCGGGCCCGGCGCGTTCGCGGGAACGGCGCGGGAGCCCAGTTATGCGCGCGCTTGCCCTAGACTGCCGATCGGCCGACGGTCGCAGGCTATTACTTTTCACCGATACGATATGCAAGAATCGTGCTCCCGCGGCGATGCGTTCTCTTTTCGTTCCGAGCTGCCGGACGGTTTTTTTTTTCTTTTTTGAGGAGGTGTCCTAGCCGAAATTTAAGAGCTTGTTTACGCTTCGGGAATTAAAAGCTTCCTTGATTAAGAGAGAGTTTTGTGGCTTATCGACGAAAAATTTGTCAAATATTTTAAATTTCACTCGTAAAGTTTGCCGTAAAATAGTGAGCGTTGAGAAAACATTGTAAACGTTCGATCGAACGGGATTTTCCTTTACTTTTAGACGGCTTCGCGAGCTGCATCCCGCAAAGAAATATATTGCGAACGGCAGAATTGATAACCATAAACATTTATTATTAATAGCTCTTGATTTTAAGACGCCAAAGAATTTGAATAAAAACCGAATGCTCAAAAGAATTTCAACCGACGGACAAAAACAGTTACTGTAATTACACATACGTATATACATAACGGCGTATTCACGTGCTATGTACACACGTCATTAAAAGGAAAATTTCACTGGAATGCCTGCGGCAAAATCATATTTGTACTGCGGAGAGACAAAATAGATCTTTTTACACCGTAGAAATGACAATGTTTACGTAACATTTAGTACGTAATGGCTTTGAAAAGAAACTTTTAAATTGCACCGTTAAATACAATAATTAATAATTACTTAAACAGCGATTACGTCCGTTTACGAGCGTCAAAAAAAAAAAAGCGTCGAGAAGAGCAAATCGAATCATCAATCGTCCAATAATTGTTTTTAATAATTTACCCAGATGCGAGGCGCTAACATTGTAAAAAAGAGAAAATTAGCGCGTCGGTCCATCCATAACAGTTTTCGAAGAGTAACTTAATCCAGAAACCGTGAAAGCTACCCAGCACACATACATTCCAAATAAACTAGAAAACGAGAAAACACGGACTGAGAGAGCGGAGAGAGAGAGAGAGAGAGAGAGAGATGCGCAAAAAACGCGACTCCGGGAGGGAGAGAGAGAGAGAGAAACAGGAACGATAGAAAGTGCGCGCCATCGGGCCAGGTTCCTATACACAGCGGCTGCCTTCGCCGGTGCACTTTTACGACCCTCGATTAGAGACAAAAAGGAGGGGGGAGAGACTAACCCCGTATACAATCCAGGAAGCGGAATTTCTAATTTCTAAGATCGCGCGCCGAGCGCGCAAGAACAACCCGATTACGACTGTCCGCCGCTCGTAAAAAAGACAATCGATTTTTCCCAGGCCGCGGCTCCTCGTCGAGGTGCCTTTTTGCACTTGAGCGCGTCGATGGTGTATATGCGCGAGGCGTAATTATCGTCGTGTACCACGCCGCTTTTTTTCTCTCTCTCTCGCGCGCGCGCCTTTCGTTTGCAGAAGTCGCATTGTGAAAGAGAGAAAGGTTTCGTGTCCTTTCGAACGCTCGCGGCCGATGCGCCTCGACGATCCCGATAGTGTGAAATTCGTTCGGATCGTTAGTGGCGCAACTGGGAGCTCCGAGCCGACTGTGAATCCTCCTCCTTCTTCGGCTTTTTGCATATTCGAATTTCGATCGCACGAAATTTCCTTTGATAATCGAACGATTGTAAATTGGCAAGGTCGATAAAAGTGCGCAAACTGATTACAGTGCAAAACGCGCACGGGCGGACTGTCGAAATTAGCCGAGCTTCCATCAGGCGCGGTTCTCAGGCGCTTCTTACGTTATCGCGCGCCCGTGAGACGTTCGAGTCTCGGCGGTTCTCATTTTCGGCGCGAGCACCGGAAAAATAATGTAATAACACCCGAAATCCGCGGCTATGCAGAGTGTAACAAACGTAAACGCATTTCGCAGCCGGCGAGCCCTATTTGTTGCGAAAGCAATTTTTCAAAAGCCCGCTGCACGCAATAGCGCGCATCTTCTCGAGACGAACACACGTAAGAACACCGCGCTCGAAAATTCAAGCGCGCGCATTTATAAATCCCGTACAAGGCCATATATATAAATATTACGCGATTTATCTCTCGGACTCTCGATCGTGTCTCGCTGAAAAGTGTCTCGGGCACACTTCTCTCCTTTCCTCCTTCAACTGGTTAGAAAGGAGTCGCAGAAGTACATCAAGCACGCTTTGCAAAACGCACTCGCGGACCGGACTCTCTCGTCGACTCGGGTCGCGAATCGACTTTTCTCGAACACGCGCAAGAGGGACTTTTTTATATATATTTTTTGTTTTCCACGAAGTATATAACGTATAAGCGGGGAGATTGTGCGGGGAAAAGATCTCGCGAGCTCGACGAAGTGAAAGAGAGTTTTAGAAGAAACAAAAACGCAAACCAGGAATGTGCCATTCGGAGTATTCGCGAAGAATAGACTCAGATAAACTTTAGGATTTAAGCGAGCTACGGAGGATTTGTGTTGAAGGAATATATATATTATATATATACTGTATTTTTTATCGTTTTCTTTCGCGCAGCCGGAAACGTTTATTTTTTAGCGCTCTGGACGTCGATGCAACCGAAGTTAAGGGGCGCGCTTTTCTTCTTAAGATTGTTATTGTTACTCTAGATGTAATGAAATTGTATGGCAACAAAGGAGAGGTCGGACGGAATATATACTTTACGGCGCCAAACAATGGTACATCAGTCATGCGTTACTTAATTTTGGTTGCATCACCACACATAGATTTTCGTTAGATTAACAAAATTGTACTCACAGTATATAAATTATAAATACTTATTCCTTGGCAGTGAAAAAGTATCTTTATCGAGTTAAAAAATGCCCTTTTGCATGCGCAATGAACGAGACAAGCGATTCGTTCTCATCCGTTATATATATTGTTACGAAATTTTTATATTCCCTCGAGGGGGAAGCGAGTCAGTGTTATACATCGATCGATCAATATTGTTGCGCTAATGATTGCAGCGGCTTACTTATGTTCGTATACGTTAGCCGCGTGCACCGCGTTAGAAGACGAGAGTCGAAATGAGAAAGAAAACCGCAAGTGCCTTCGTCGTTCATCGCATGTAAAAGGGACGCAAAGTGTATATTATATAATCTTACAGATATAAATATGAATATAAAATGATTATATATACGCGTAGCTCTGTCGTGTCAGATAAAAGCAAAGGCAATTCATGAATGTGAATAATTGTAAAGGTCTTTGTGTAAGCAATAAATACGATATGTACATATAAAGAAGTAATTGAAGGCTTTCATTTTTTTGTACCCATTCACGTTAATATACATTTTTAATCGGATTTTTCAAAAATTTCTTTAAAACAATTTTGCTTTTAATATCTTTAAATTCTTAATTTTGCATATTCCTTGCACGCTAATTGGAGATTAATCAGGTAAGTCAAAAAGTGGGAAGATTCAAAGGGAATTTGCAGTAAGCATGAATGGCGCGCTCCTTTGAATATCAAAACTAATTTTCATTCTCATCAGTTCACGTAAGTTCGTTTAATATCCTGTGAATATTATTCTGCGTGGTGTAATACTTAATTCACTTTCCTCAACCGCTAAATTACCCTCGAGAAGCGGTACTGTTTTCATCCACTTCAAACAAAATTGCATCATTAATCAATTTTTGTAATAAAGAAATTTTATTTTTTCAATTATAAGAGCGAATAAAGAAATTATCTGAGCAATAAAATGTAGAACATATAATAAATAACAATGTAGTGCTTTAATGCTTTAATGAGGCAATTTTTGTCTACTGCAACAAAGTTCAAAAAGTAGCAAAGACGTTCGCGGAGATGCAATTATCTCCGCTTGTTTCACTCTTTATCGACCGAAAATAATGGTTAAAAATTAAAAAAAAAACTAATTAATTACACTAATTGTTGTTTCCTACAATTTATATACGGATGTGTTTTAATTAATTTAAAATTAAAGTTTTTTTTTTAAATACAGATTAAATATAGTGTTTATTATGTGAACTGAATTTCATTGCATTGCAGAAATCGGTATTATACTATTAGATTACTCAATCTGGGTTTCCGCTTTGTTCTCATAGTATTAAAATCATCGTGGTATAAATATAATAATTGCAAAATAGGAAGGCATAAATTTTATATCCGATATTCTTTATTATTAGAGTATAAGTAGTTTAGTCGACAAGGACAATTTCCTGACATTTATCACGATGTTTATAGTACATTTTTTTGAGTCAATTCTGCAATTGCATACATTAACATAACTATAAGTTAAATCATTTTTTAAGAATCTGTATTTTATGTTTACTTTTTTCATGGTACAACAAAAATTATGTGCTAATGTGTAATGATACAGAGAAGTTTAAATTACTGGAGAATTATTTTTTCAATGTACAGTTACAATGTGTGAAAGTTTATATACTTATTTTGTTTTTTAATTTATTTCTTTTATCAGATTAAAAAAGGAAAATCAATAATTCTCGATCACGAGTTAAAAGATATTTTTAGCAGTGAGGCAAAAAAAAATTTTTCCCGACTCCAGTAAAATTGGCCGTAATCACACTTCTTCTTACACAGGTAGTTAACAATACAATCACGCACGAAAATCATATATTATTAGCGTTTCTGACACATAAAACATTCTGCACCGCACGAGCAACCAAAGCGGCCAACTAAAAATATAAGTTCGAAAGTCAGAGGCAGTTTTATCAAAACCAAAAACAAACAAGCAAACAAATAAAATAAAAATACTCCATTTCGTCCCAGAACTCTCCGCATAAATTACAAAAACCGCCCTAATGAGACGTCTCCAACGCGACCACGTCAGCGAGAACTCGCCGAATGTGTGATTTTCTCCTTGCGGTTTTTCGAGAGAGCTGCAGAGACGGAGCGGCTCGTTATCGGCCGCTCGGAAAAACTCGTTACGATGTCGCCGCGCTGCATCGTCGCTCAAGGTTACGCGTCTCTCTTGCACAGATAGCGACGTGCGCACACCGCTTGCGAGAGAGAGAGAGAGAGAGCCTAAGCAGAACCGCTTTCCCTTTGTCTCTCCGTCGGCGTTATGTAAAGGATATATCCCGTGGAACGGATAGGGCGACATAATCGACGCGGATTCTGGTTCACTATATGCTCTCCTTTTTTTTTTTCACCTCGTCGCGTAAGGCGATATTGGATGCGAGAGTTATGTCGTATTGCCGCATTTGCATCACCGGGTTTATCGGATAACCGAGCGGAGGGACTTTCTAATGGAAGAAAACTGTCGCTGCGCGGAGAGAGAAGTGAATTATTTATAGCTGACTTTTCTGACGGCGTGAGTTTACGCCGGATTGAGAGATGGATTGATTTTCGGAATTCTGCGTGCCGAGACTGTCGACGTGGTCGGCAGTTTTCTGCTGACTGCCTGCGCGGATTAATGTTATTCAATTTTTTTTTTTTAAGATATTTTTCCGATGTTCCGTGTTTGAATTGTCGTACGACAAACTTGTTTCGAGATTTGTGAAAAATATATTTGTTTCGCGTATTCGAGACATTGATAAAATAATCAGAGGCGGATTTAGGTATAGGCTGAGAAGGCTGTAGCCTAGGGCGGCTGCTTTTAAAGGGGCGGCAGATTTTGAAAAAAAAAATTATTTTAAAACTAATAAAATAAAAAGAAGAAAATTTTGAATTGGAAATGCGCTTTATGTACAATGATATATTGTTTTCCAATAAGATATAATTCCGTTTTTGTATAATATATAAACCATAAAATAATATATTTGAAAGTTGAATACCTATTAGT
>JAWWEO010000021.1:2864811-2877652 GCA_035582975.1 Ormyrus labotus
CTAAGTAAATTCTATCTAGCGGATCTATCTGGAATCTAGAATTCTGGCTAGAACTTATCGGAAACTTGCTAACAGGGTATCGCAGTTTCGAATTTTCGCGAATTTCAACCATATAACAGCTCTTCCTACGTTAAAAAAGAAAAGGTACCGCCTCAGGCCAGAAGCTTTCCTCAATTTCTCCTCACCCCGAGCAAAGCTATCCGACAAATCTGCAAAAAAACCCGCCGGCCGGCATTACATTCTCGGTAATCAGATATACGATTTAATTCACGAGCCCGAGAAAAAGAAAACAATACCTCCCGGCTTTTGGTCGCCTTGCAAAATCAGCCGAGCGTCGAATCGCCACGTGCTCCCCGGCGAATTTTCGCGCAACGTCATCGCGCGCGATATATCGGCTCATATCGTGCAGGGCGCGGCGCGCGGACACGCGCGAGGTACAATAATGTATACTGGCGGCGCTCGCTTTTCACTTATGCTAATGCGCGCGTTTTAAGCATGCGCCGCTTCCACATTGTTCGCGCACGCACGCATATAATGAGATCACGGCACAAGTTCGACGCGGGCATGCGTTCTCGTTTTATAGGCTCAATTAAAAGTAGAAACGTCGATGCCGCGGCGAGATATATGTATAGTATGCGCGCGGGACTCGGATCTGCATTTGCGTAATGGAAAGTGCTGTGTACGTTTCAGCGGAGATGCTATAATGGTCGGGCGAGCGAATTGATTGCCGATTCGCGCGTTTTCGCGTTGGAGCCGTCGTGTTTTTTTTGCGATTGTAAAAGTATCCGTAAATAAGTTGGAATATCAGATTTATGAGAACTTGAGCTTTCTTCTGCTTTCATATTATTCCTAAAGATTGGAGCTCACTGTGGTGAGCCTAGTAATTTTATGAAAAAAATATGCTGAAACGATTTTTTTTTTTTTAAATTATTAGTTATTACTTTAGAATGAGACTTTCTTAGACTATCTTCTTACTTTTCATTTTAACACGTTTCCAGAATAAGTGAAATTATAATTTCATCTATTACAAGACCATTGAATTATCATAAAATACAAATTTAATTAAATGTATAGCTCAGCTTAAAAAGCTACTAAAAGTAATAAAGCAATATAATGCAAAACCTATAATATAGACGTTAAAAGCGTAACCAATAAAAAGCATTTTTTCCGCTGCGATTAACGCAGCGAGAATCGGTAATTACCTCGCGCGAAACTCGCGAAATAAGTTTTGAAAATTAACAGCCATCGACCTCACGATTTTCCGCCTGATAATTAGACTTGCTTCTTTAACATCCACCTGCACGTGCGCATCTTCGCATCCTGACTTTCCCCTCGGATTTGCGTTCTCGCGAGATTCCAATCTGGTATTTTTTTTTCTTTTTTTTTTTTTTCAAAATCGCTTAAATTATCCAAGAGCTAAATTTAGCTCCGAGCACCGATATTAAAAGAGAAAAGAGACCGCCGAAAATAGGAACGACCCAGACGAACGGAATGCGGTGACATTTCCATAAAAGTGTAATAAAGCGTTCCTGTTCTTTTTTTTTTCGGGTATGAGTTTATTTGACACGTGGTTCAAGCGGCGGGCTTTTTTTGGTTTTACTTTTCCGGGTTAAATTTCGTATGAATGAAGAAGCAGCAACTGTTTCTTTTACTCGTCTGGTTCGCGTGTTTTGCATCGAATGAGGAATATTTTCGCGTTTAAAAATATGTTAATGTTACTTTACATGCAATGTTGTTGACAGTTTAATAATGAAAATTCATGAATCGATAGACTTTGTAATTTACTTTTTAACGTTTTATACGAGAAAAAGCTGTTATTGAACAAGATTGTCATAAAATTTACAACCTTTTTTTATATTTTTTTAAAAGGAAATCCTACATACAGTTATTAAAGAACCAATTTCCAAATTGACAAATTTACTATTATAGTAACATAAAACTACAATAATATTTACAATAATTATAAAAAATCAATGAACAACTGTATTTCGAATAATCGGCACAATAAAGCGTCAAATCAGTGCAGCAATGAATTTATACTCTGCTTTTCCAGGTACAATACATGGGTGCCGCTCCGGTGGGCGGCCGAGTAGCATCGGTGCGCGGACTCCAAGAGCCGCTCCGTCAGCTGGTCGAACGAGTCGGCGAGTCCGTAAACGCCGAGCTCGAAGTCTCTCGACGGGGACTCACCTTCCGCACGAGCGACCTCCACGAGAAGAATAATCCCTTCCGACGAATCGCCGTATGGAGTGCCCTCAAGCTGCAGACTCGTCGCCGGAGCAATTCCGTAAGTGCTCGACACCCTGTACCTTTACAGGCAAAGCATAAACGTATCTTTGTCACCTCGACAGAGTTCACCGAGCGACCTCCTGCACGCGTTCGTGCCCCTGGTGGCGGACGAGCGAGCGATCGTCCCGACGAGCACGACGACCAACAGCGAGGACCGTCACGCCGACCTCTACCGCACGATGCGGGGCCTCGACAAGGACATCGAGGTCTACCCGCCGATCTTCGCGGTGGTGATGCGCCGACCCGGGGCCGCCCGACTCCTCGAGTGCCACGCGTTCGCCTGCCGCTGCGAGGAGGACGCGATCGCGGCCGCCGCCACCCTCTATCGAGCCCTGCTCGCCGACCTGGACGCCACCGCCAGGCGGCCCAGGCAGAAGAACGGCCTGGGCTGCGTGAGCCTGGCCTCGGTGGCCTCCGACGCCACGAGGGAGACGAGTCCCGGCAGCAGGAGGAGGTGGCCGAAGAGCGTCGTCACCGAGAGCGTCAGGCCGTCGACGCCGCCGCCGCCAGTGCCGGTTAGTCAGCCGGTGAGAGATATGCATTTTTCTTTGTTTCTATCGAAGTAGCTTATGGATAAATGGAGGCGAAAACTTAATTTATATAATTCATTCAGGTGAGACCGCCGCGCTCGAAGAAGACTTCGGTCAGCAGCAGCGCGACCACGGAGGACGAGCAGAGTTCGTCCTCGCGCTGCGCGAAACCTGGCGCCGCCGGCAAGTCTCAGGGTCGTAAGAAGAAGATTTCGGAAATCAAAGCCGAGGACGTCCTCGAGGCCCGACGTCGCCTTGGATCGTCGGTCACGGAGGCTTGTCAGAAGAAGTCGGGCGTTCTCTCCAGGCTAAGCGAGAATTCGAGCTCCTCCTCCTCGAATCAAGAGGTGAGAATATTCTTTTTTTTTTACTGGATTTTTATCGTTCCCTCTCGAATCGAGAAACCATCAAGTTTACGGTTTATTCTCAGCAATCGAGCGAGGAGAGGCGGATGAACGCGAAGAATAAAGTCTACAGCACGAGACACCCGCAGTGCCTGGTCGCCTCGGGAGAGGTCCAGGTGATCGAGAAGATTTACGACGAGCGAAAGTCTCGAGAGAGCTTGAACGACACGGAGAAGTCGGTGGGTCAACGCGATCGCAGCGGCTCTTACGATTTCGACTGCTGCACGGATAATTCGCTCTACGAAAGCAGCAGAATTTACGCGAAAGCCCGCGCCGACGGATCAAAGGTATACGAAAATAAAATCTGTTTCTATATAGGCGTTAACCCTTTGATTTACGTTTCTTCAGTCGAAAAGCGAGCAGCGCCTCTACGACGTAAGCCGACCATCCGAACAGTCAACGCCGAGTCGCAAATCGACGGCCACGGCGTCGTCCTCCAGTCGTCCAGGCACATACGCATCCAGACAGTCTCTGTCCGAGGAAAGAGGCAGCAGCTACGACGACGCGCGCAGACGAAGCATAGCCAGCAGCATCGCGAGCAGCCTGGCCCACCGTCACCGGGAGCACTTTCAGGACGCCGATAAAATTTACAGCCTCGGCCCCGAGGAGCTGTACTCGAGGGGCACCAGGAACTCTCTCGGGAGAAGCGAGGAAACGGTGTACGACGTCACGCGCCCCAGGTGAGACGCTTTCAGCGGATATATTTTATTATAATAATTTACCTTCCGTCGCGTTTTAAAACGACACTCTTCCTCCCAAGCAGGCTGGCTTCGCTGGCGAAAAGCGAGCACAACTCGGACGTGTCCCTGTGCTCCGGCAAGCGCAGCCTAGCCAGAATGTCGACGATGGACCGTCCCCTGCGCCGTCCAAGCGTCAATCCCCCGAGTCCACCCAGCCAGCGTCAGCAGCAATCCCGTCGGGCTCCTCAGCCGCAGTACCAGGAGTCCCGTCAGCGTCGACGGAGCCGCGCCGGAAGCGAGCCTCCGGCCTCGCGCACCGAGGCGGCGGCGTCGTCGGCGGCGCAGGCGGCCGCGCTCCTCAAACGATCGCAGAGCGATCTCGATCTGGAGAGGGGCGATCCCATGACGAGGGTGGAGCTGCCCAGGAGGGGAAGCTTCCTCAAGCCCGGGAGCGTGAGGAAGAGGGACGGGATCGAGGGAGGCGGCGGCGGGACGCCTTTGGGCTTCACCGAGCTCTTTGACGAGTTTCGAAATCAGGAAGGACTGACGAGCGTCGACGACATTCTCGCTGCCATTATCGGTAAGTCGGGTTATATATCAAGGTGATATATCACCTTTAACGTATTTCAATCGACTCGCCAGATCCAGAGGGCATGTCGTTCAACGACCTGAAGCCGCTCTACAAGGAATTCCTGCTGAAGCTCGCGGCGACTCTGACGCAGGACGAGCTGTACCAGCGTTCGGCGAGCATAATGCGTCGCCGGCGTCGGCCTCAGCGCCGACGCTCGAGTCGAGCAAGCAACGGCAGCAGCGGTAAGCCCTGCCTCCTGCGCCGAGCGATCAAGCGATCGGTCTCGAGGCTCAGGAGCGCCAGCGGCGGTGGGAGCAGCGGAGCGCCGACCGAGTTCACCAGCGTCATCTTCCCGGCGCGAAAGCTGAACAGCAACAACGACCGAAGCAGCTACGGCAGCTCCTCCTCCTGCGACGCCGGCAAGAGCGCAGGTGGAATGAGCAGCAGCGGCCACAGGCACAGGGGCGACAGAGTGGTCGCGAGCAAAGTCGGCAGGCGGAGGTCGACCACGAGGTGCAGCAGCTCCAAGAGCAGGATGGGTCACACCACCTCGGAGGACAGCGACACGTGTAAGTTTGCCTCGAGACTTCGCGAAACGTCGAGTATTGAAAGCGAAGATCGGTCAGCAGGTAGGCGCGGCGTCCGAGGCATGCTGGCCGCGAACCGCAGCAGCAGCGGCTACGTCAGCTGCAGCGAGTGCAGCTACGACTCCGAGTCCTGCACCTGCGTCTCCGCCGACAAGTGCTACTGCTCCCTGTCCCGGAAATCTGGCGCGACGCACGAGATCGCGACGCTTCCGCCGGCGTTGGTGCCGTGCAACTGCGACACCGACAGCTGCTCCGAGAGCAACAAGTGCTACTGCGCGAGGAAGCCCGCGATGGGCATGCAGCAGCAGCATCATCATCAGCATCAGCCGAGCATCCTCGAGCAGCTCAGGCAGAAGGGGATCGTTCCTTCCGAGAGCACGCTGAGCAGAGGCGCCAGTCCCGACAGGACCAAGAGCCGCAGGACCAGCAAGCATTTGGCTGCGTCGAAGAGCTTGGAGTATCTCAAGGTATGAGAGTGGATGTATATTAATTATCAAACTTGTCGCAGTATTTAATAGGGCAAATTTATTTGTAAGAAATTTATAAAAGTTTCAGAAATGATCTAAATCATAATGTAAAATGTTATCTTGAATAATTCATGAGTTGAACACAACATTTAAGAACGTTGAATTATAATACAAAATCAAAATAATCAAAAGATGTCTTTCTCGCAGTTAACTCATTCGCGCTTAAAAAATATATTACTCTATTCCATTCCAGGTGCGTTCGTCCTCGGTGCGCGGCAGCACCGACAACCTAGCCCTGGACTACGACCTGTTCCAACCGTGCGACGGCCGGCGATCCTCCCAGGGCTCCTCCAGCAGCGAGAAAGTGCTCGTGGTGAGCGCCCGGGATCCGCAGGGTCGTCTGATCTACGTGGGCGGCACCGAGCGCGGCCGAGGCGGCAAGAAGGCCTCCAGGCACTGCCAGAGCGGCAGGCACAGGCACGGGAGCGTCGAGTCCGGACACCACGAGGCGCTGTCCATCAAGAAGAGCGCGGAGATCGCGGCCGTCTTCGCCGGTGCCGCTCACGCGAGGATCGGTCGCAGGGCCAGCAGCACCTCCAGCCTCAGGAGCTCCGTCAGCCTCGAGGCTGGACTTGGGTACCTGCCTTGAGCGCGAAGTGCCCGGTGATACGTAGCGTTATTTTAGCAAATTTCACGAGAGTTCGAGCGCAGCTGTTTAATTGTTAAACGATAGGATATAAAAAGGCTTTGACAAAAGCAAAAAATTATTTCACTTAAGAATTTTTTTCAAAGCATAAATGTCTACGTTTAGTTAAAAATTTGTTTTACGAAGAAGTTATTACCTGATTAGTAATACCGGAAAATCATAATGCATTAGTATAAGTACATGCTAGTGTTTTTAAGAAATTAAAAAAAATTTAATCTATTATTTAATTAATTATGCATATTTAAACGGTTATCAATAATTATGATATAAGTTGTACTATTTATTTCGTTTTTATCTTATTAAGTTATGATGTATGTAAATGAAAATGATCTTATGTGATGAAATGTTCGCGAATAGGCTTGATGGCATTGCCAGTATATAAAAATTATTAAACCAATGAACATTAGCTTCTTGTGCAATTAAAAATGAAATATTTCTTTAAACTTCTTACGCTTAGTAAGAGCGGTTACTGATCAATCGGGGCAGAAGTGCAATAAATATGATAATTAAAGGGGTTGTTTTGTACTACTTTCTATAAATGTACCTACTTAAAACTAAAAAATCTTAGTTTTACCTTGCTTATGTAAAATAATAAAAATAAACTCAGATATACTGAAATAAATTATATAAAAACATATATTATATTATAAAATATACAAAACACGTTTTATTTTTTATCTTCGACAGCCTTTATTGTTTCTTTTTCTGTCGCGTCTTCTTCTAAATATTCTTTATCCATGTCTTTGAACTTCTGTACATACTCTTCTGGTACCTCAACTTCTTTCAAATTATCCAATCCTATTTCTTCTTCAGTTCTAAAAAAAATATGTATTACTTAATGTAATTCTAAAATGAATTATCGAAGAATTTAAGCAAAACTACTTACTTGATTATAATATCTACAACATTTTCACAAGCTAACAAAACTGTTTTATCTTTTTCCCATTTGTGTAATTCTCTTAAAATTACGTAAGCATTATTTTCTCTGAGATATTCTCGACCTTTTTTCGTAGCACATAGTTGGCCTAACGCTTCTAACAGCATTATTCTACAATTAAATAAAGTGTTTTTTAAAAATCTAGTTAAGAAATATTAATAAAAAAAAATTATGTTGCGAGAGAAATTCTTGCCTAATGTCAGGATCTTCTTCTCGCATTTTAGTTTCTGATAAATATTGTAAATCTATAGGTAACTTATTATTTTCTTCATCTGTAAATTCCTCTGGTCCAGCTAGAGGTAAAAGTAAGTATGGTAGTATATCAATTTCTGAACTCATAAGCCTCTCATGATTTTCAATATCAAAACAACAATTTCTCAATGTTCCTACGATGCCACCTCTTCGAACATTACTTTCTTTAAACTCAACAAAAGCAAGTAATCGTTGAAAAACAAATTCATTTTTGTTCATCAAATAGCTAAAAATTCAATAGTATTTAGATTTATATAGTTTATATTAAAAGATTGATCAAGATATAATGTAACCCAAGATTTACTTTCTCATTTTTTTCGATTGACTAAGATTGCTAAAAACTGGTCCTAAGTAATGCAACTTAGCACCAACATTGTTATAGTCATTTGTTGTAAATGCATTTAATATAGAACTCCATGCAAAATCTGGAATTTTTTCTGCTAGTGAAATTATTCGGTCCACAAAAGAGTAAGGCCTTGTCATATTTGATAAAATCATACAGCAAGGGTCAGCTAATTTACTTTCTTTATCTATGATATTCCTGAAAAGTATAAGACGTATAAGAAGAAAATAGATTAAAGTATATTTTTATTTTGAAAATATTTCCAATAAAAATTATTTATATTTACTTATAACATAAATATATTAAATTGTCAGTCTTATCATCTTGCTTTGTTGAGTCCTTTGAAGATTCAGATATAATTAATAGTGCACTAGCTCCATCCTCATCACCAGAAATATTTATTAATGAAAGAGAAGCATCTTTTCCAATTGCAGCACTTTCATCTTGTAAAAGTAATATTAACTGCCTTAAAATTTCTGGTATTCCTAATAATAATTGTCGACCTTCTAATGTACCAGTAACTCCTACAAAATAATATTGTATATAAATAATATTAAGTGAATTTATATGTGCAATCTTTTTTATTATTTAATATTTTACCTAAAATATGTTGCAGAGCCACAGCTTTTAAATCTAATCTAGATTTTGGGTCCAAAAAAGGACTTATTTCTCGTAAAGCGTCCATAATTATTTTTTATTTAAATATTTAAAAACTTAAGCATTGTAACCTCACATTAGAATTCAATCTCAAAACTAAACTACTTTGCACGTGCACATGTTTATACTACTTATTACGTACGTTATTATCATTTACCGCATGCTAAAAAGTTAGGACTCTAATATATCTATATTTATTTAAAGGCAACATCATACGCAGCTTGATCATTTACCCTAGAGATGTCTCTTCTACATGATCGATAGACTTTAACCTCAAATTTAGTGTTTATGTTTGAATCCACGTGATTTTATTTGTCAAAAATGGTTGAATCTACAGAAAAAGTTACACGAATTGAAGATATTTTGGCAGCAAGTGCTGCATCAAAAGAAAATAAAAATGTAGAAACTAAGAATCAAAATGTTCAAAAGGTGGATAATAAGAAAAGGGAGAAAGAAAAGACTACAGCTACAATACCTAGAGGCAAACCAAAATCAGGCAGAGTTTGGAAGAATCAGAAACAAAAGTAAGATATTGTAAAAGATTATATATTAAGTATTTTTTGTTAATTGAAATTAAAAAGCCTATTTCTCAAACGTTTTTCTTAAAACAATTATTACTTTACCTTGTAGAAGTTAATTGTTTATTTGTGATAATAGGTTTTCATCGATTGTCAAATCACGAGGTATTAGATCATCATTTGAAAAGAAACAGCAATTAAGAGAAGATTTAAAAAAAGTGAAAGAAATGTCTAAAGAAATAAAAGCACAGAAAGAAGCAGAAAAGGAAGCAAAAAAAGAAAGGAGGAGAGAGAATTTGAAGCGAGAAGAGGCAAACAAAAAGAAAAATGAAGTAGTTCAAGTTGTAAGTATACTTTTAATTTTTCAATTATAATAAATTTTCTACTGAATTTCTTGAAATAATACAATAAACTTCATTTTTACAGATAAAAAATCCAATGAAAATAAAGAGAATGAAGAAGAAGCAATTACGTATGATTGAAAAAAGGGATACTGTAAAGACATAAGTACTTTAAAAATCATAAGTTTTGTACAAATTTTAGAATGTATAAAGATCTTTTTATTAAACATTATTTCTTTACAAAACCATCTTATTATATTTATAAACGCCAATAAGATATACTCATATAATTTATTCAATTTACATTTATCATGTAAGAACGAAACGAAACTAAACTCCTAACTAAACTATTGAAAATAACAAATTTTTATAATAACTTAGAACTATACATCTTAACACTGTACATCTTAATCAAGGGCTCTTTCTTTATCCCTTAATTGTTGTCTTTCAACAAACGTTTTTAGTTCTTGTTTAAGATCAAACCTTGATCCTTCCAACCTCTGAAAGCAGTGTTTAAATAATTATTTTTTATAATTATGTTTGACGACTAATTTTATGTATAAAAGAATACCAACCATTTCTCGTACCCATTTAGGTAAGTAACTGGCGCAATATGGAGAAAGTAATCTAAAATTTTTATAAAATTTAATTTTCAAGCATAAGATACAATTTTCTATATTATTTAAAATGTTGAAAATGTAAATTTTTTAAATTAACAAACCTTTCATCAACAAGTAACACTGCTCCCCAATCATTCTTATGCCTAATACATCTTCCAAGAGCCTGATTTAGAGCTCTGTAAGCTTGTACTGAATACCATTCGCCACCAGACAGTAAGCCCTTATCGCGATTACGATCATTGTACTCCCGTTTTAATTTGACAACAGGATCATTTTGTACTGCATACGGAATGCCGATCTTTAAATAAAAATTCAAAGTTGAAGATGTGCTCTTACAGATTTCTACATGATTATTTTTTTATTTATAAAAATAAGGCTTAAAAATTCGAATTTAAAAAGGTGCTCATGTCGACCAATGCATAAATATCCTTTTCAAAAAATAACTTAAAAAAGTCAATTCTTAAAAGTCTAGATCATTCGCGTGCCAGCACTGAATTGAAGAAGAAGAAAAATGAAAACATTCTTTAAGTATACACTCACGGTAAACACGCAGCGCGCTTCGTTATCGCTGAAGTCGATACCCTCGGCGACTTTGCCTCGAAAAACAGCGAACAGCAGAGCACCAGTGATACCTCTCATCGGCCTTTCCCCGGTTTCTTTAATGACCTGACGGTACTCGGTCATGACTTCGTCGAGATTGTTGTTGGAGCGCGGCTCCTGGAGTACGTGCTTGCAGCGCTCCAATTCGCTCCACATGCCGGTTTCCTGCCAGCGCTCGATTTGCGACGTCATCATGCTGTACGACGAGAAGAAGCACAAGATTCCGTGCGGAATTGTCTGACACACGTTGATGATTAACCTTCCTAAATCATCCTTGGGTCCAATAAAAAATTCGTAGTTTTAATCAAACACTAATACTAATATAGTCATACAAACTATAAATACTTCTTTAATCATTAATTTGTATAATCTCAAAGCAAGGTTTTAAATCTTACCAGGAGAGTATCATTTGTTTGGGTCACGGATTTTGGGACCCAATTTTGGGATATGTTTTCTAATTTTAAAATATGAAGGAAGCTACGAGTGTTCGGTTCAACGCTCGATTTTTCAAAAGTTATGCGCTCTTTTAGCGAAAAGCTAAGAAAAACCGATTTTTGTTCAATCACATACAATTTTTCAACTGTTCATTTTAGAGTATTTAGATCCCAGCAATTGAAAAGTGGGATCAAATCTTATTGATTAAAGAAAAATACATCAAAAAATTTTCATTTGTTCAAAAGTTACCATTAATGTACCATTAAAGTAGCATAAAAAAATCCACAAAAATTTATTGATATAATTTTAGCTTCCTTTATTATAAATTTTTATTTAGATATACCTTTTGATCAAATAAAGACTTTTGGATGTTTTTTTTTAATCGATCTCAACTTTCAAATGCCAGGAGATCAAATACTCTACAATTAACAGTTGAAAAATTACGTGTGATTGAACAAAAATCGATTTTCCTTAGCTTTTTGCTAAAAGAGCGCATAACTTTTGAAAAATCGAGCGTTAGGCCGAACTCACGTGGCTTCCTCCATATTTTAACATTAGAAAACATATCCCAAAGTTCGAAAAAAATCCGTGACCCAAACAAGTGACATTCTCCTGGTTACTTATTAGTTACTGAAATAACTATAGAGAAGATTACCTTAAACGGCAAAGTCTGGACGTTTTGATAAGTAGCTTTGAGCGCAGTGCCCGTAGGTCCGGAACCGATACCCCTGATGTACACCTGCTCCCTCGGTATAACGTGATTTGCGTGCAGCTTGTGAACAAACTTGGTACCCAATTCGCTCTCGAACGTGGAGGTCGGAGACAGGGTCCCCGAAGCGAGTATGAACGAGCGCGCGTTTCCCGCCACCTGCTGAAATATTATCGCAGAATTCATGCACATGAACTTGAGCATTCGTAGTCGCTTGCTGCTGTTGCTCGGAGTCACCCACGTGTCTTCCTTCAACTGAAAAGCCCGAAATTTCAATGCCGTGTTAAACTCGAACGTTCATTTGGATATAGGATTTTTTATATATACCTTGACTTTGGCATCGGCGTGATAACCCATGGAAATTGTACAGCGGTAATCTTTGTGATGCACAACATCTTTGATGCACTCTAAAGCCATTTGTAGTTGTTCGAGGAGCCTCTTGGTGTTAAAGTTGATGGCCATTGGTGCTTTTTTCTTCTTTTTTTTCTTGTCGCCCTTGACATCTTTGTTCTCTCCATATTCTCCGTCTTCTCCGTCTTCTTCGTCTTCTCTCTCTTCTTGGTGTTTGCCCATCTTTAGGTCTTCCTTTGCCTGATTGTACTCGGTGATGGCGATTCTACAAGCTGCATGAAAATCTCTGTACCTCTCGTCGCCCAATTGGTTCATTGCGAGGAGTGTCCAAGTTTCCTCGCCGGTCCAACAGTCACTGTTCACCTCCTCGTAAATATTGAACTGTGAAAACAAAGAATATGTCTTTTTGTGAAGCTTACGAAGTCGATCGACGAAGTATTGAAAATTTTATTTTCCACTTACTGTTTCTGGTAAATACTGATCTCTGATCAATTGGAGTAAGTCTCGTAAATACAGTGCGAGCGTCTCGTACGTTGAGGCTTTCAAAAAATTGAAAACTAGTTGACAATCATCTATGGCTTCTTGTAAATGGTCCTCGCGAAAATTGGCACTGGCCACGTCTCTGCAAATTCCTTCTATATTGTGAGCCTCGTCCACGATGACTACGTGACCTTTTAAATCGAGTCCCATCTGCAAAAAAGTGCAAGCTGTATAGTAATGTTTGAAACGTTACAAAGATGTATTTAAAGCTTAAAAAAATATTTCGTATTCCCTGGTAGAGATTGAAAACATTAAATATCTATTTATAAGGTATTTTCAAAAATTTTACGTATTAAATAGGTAT
>JAWWEO010000021.1:2877752-2920662 GCA_035582975.1 Ormyrus labotus
CCCCCCCCCCCCCCCCCCCCCCCCCCCCCCCCCCCCCCCCCCCCCCCCCCCCCCCCCCCCCCCCCCCCCCCCCGCCGTCCTTTCCTTCGCTTTTTCTCTCCATCGATGCCGAGGCGAATATGGGACTTGATTGGCACACACAGGGTTAAGAAGGACTCGGCCGAGCGCCAGAGAGAGAGAGAGAGAGAGCGCCAGTGAAAAAGGAAGAAAGCGTCGCGGCAGGCAAGGACAGCGCGGGGGGCCAATCGGAGCGCGCGGAGGGTGCCGTTGCCTGGCAACCGAGCACACGCTGACACCCGAGGGGAGAGCTTCCCCCTCGAGGCACGTAGTCGTCGCCGCCGCCGCCGTCGTCTCATCCCCCGGACACATACAGTCCCCGCCGAAAGTTCTCGCACTTATCGGGCCGAGGGGAGAGCTTTTCCCGAGCGGAGAACGAGAGGCGAGGCGAGCCGCACGAGAGCTTTTCGAAAAATGTCGCGGGTCGAAGCCGGGAAGAGGGGGAGCAAAGGGCGAGGAAGCCGGATTCCCTTTGCGGGAGTATTGTTGTTGTTTATTTTTTTTTTTAAGGGTTACAAGTTTGTGTGCTTTTTTCCCCGGATATTTGTAACTTTTGTCTCTGTAACGTTTGTTCAAGCTCGCTCGTATTTTCAAATTTTCAGGGATATACTCGCGGAGTTTACGCTAAAATGTGCTGGGAAAAATACGGTAAAATAAAAAAAAAAATAAAAATAAAAAATTAATGTATTATTCATATTAAAAACAGCGTTTTCATGCCGGCTTAAGTCGCATCTACGGCCGAGCTGAAAATAGACCGCGGTAATCATTAACATTTCTTTTCAGGCAATCTCCCAATGGCATAAAGCGTCCGAAAAACATCGCGCGAAATTCCGCGATACCAATTTTTCGCCCCCCTCGAAATACACACGGAAGCGACGAATCCCCCGGGCGGCGGCGTGTCGGGCCGAATTTCAAACATTCGCGCTCGTGAAATAAACTCGATAGTGCCAGTTTTTGCACTCGGCGTAGCCGGTTTTTCGCGAAATTCGCGCCGCGGTAACGAGTGAGCGCGCCGCTGAAAAAAAAAAAAAAAGCGCGGACGCTTTCGACTCTTTCTCCCCCACCGCTTGCCGTGTATTCGTTTCGCTGCTTCATTCGATTGAACGCGTTGCGTTTGATGTGTATCATCGTGTCCGAGGTCAAGCGGCGCTTTTCGCTCTCGCTCCTGTTTTTTTTTATACATAGTTCGCGAGGCAGTTCTTTTTCTGACGCTCGATCGCGCGATATTTCGCCGTCTATCAATCATCGCGCTTTCGGTCGTGCATATTTTTTTTAGAATTTTTCGAATTTCGCTCTTCGGCGGATGAAAAAAAAGTTTTTATTTCGAAGAACCGGAGGAGGACGTCGCGCGATATTGTTCGAGCTCGAGAGCTTTGATTGCGCTTGGTTTTTGCTTTTATTTATATAAATTTACATTTTATTGATTACAATTGTATACCTAAGGAAATCGAATTGTGTTTACGTCATTTTGTGGTTGTATAATCAGAACATAAAATGGATACTTAAAAATGAAATTTATTTTTCGACTCCTGAATCGATTTTCCATCACTGTTGACAATTGATTATTACACAAAGTGACCACGACCGAGTATTAAATTTCCTTTATTAAAAATGACAATGTAATTTTTTTAAACAATACACATCAACTTTTCAAAAACTTGTTAAGTACAATAAAATACAAAACAACGAGAAGAAAAAGACACAAACAGTGTCCTCGAAAGTTACAATTAAAATCAGGCACGAATCATCAATCCCCTTTCCCCTTAACAATCGCAATCGCGTCCAGGCCTCATCCTCGTCGCATCCAGGTCGGCATTATGTCATCTTGACAAACAGCGCCGCGGCGCGTCGGTCGCGTCAATGAACCCGCGGCGCGCAGTGACGTGCACAATCATCGATCCGGCGTCGCTTTTTCTTACGGCTCGTCGCATCGCGGGCTCTCTCTCTCTCTCCCTCTCTTAATTAACGTTGCGCGCGCGTATCATCATTCGCCGGGCGTAATTATGTTCGCGTTTCCGTGTCCCGCGCCGCTGTGTTTAACTAGCGCTCTCTCTCGCGTGCAGCGAGGCCGGGGAAGGGGGGGACTGTCGATCATCGGGCTTCATTTGCGGAATTGCGAGAGGGCGAGCCAATTGATTCCTGCGCCGCTGTAATTTCAGCGCCCAAGTGCGTATTTCACGCATGCCGATATGCGCGGTTCTCGCCGCGGACGTGCACCCCGATAATAATCGCGGATTTTGACCGGATATTTCGGACGCCGCGCGATTTCGAGGCGAAAGTATTCTTCTGTTATCCGCGTGCCTTTGTTTTCGTATTTATTAGTTTGTCGATGTAATTGGAAATTGTTTGTTGCCTAAGTGATATTGGCTTCCTGATCTGGTTATGCTAATGCTTCTATCTCGAAGCTTCGTGCTTGTCAAATTTAGTTACCACTGACAGCTCGACTGACAGTACTAGTTAGTATCAAAGAAAATGTTAATATAACCTATTGTCTCTAATGCTTTATTGATTAGAATTGTAAGCTTTAATTACTATTATATTAAGCTAATATATTATTTGCCAAAACAGAAAATTTGTCTTTTACGATTTATAATAAAAGGCTTGTATACATATAAAAAATCAATATTTTATTAATACATTACTGTGTCAACTCACGAAATATACTTAAAAAACAGAATATGAATATAACTAATGCATTTTTTCCATTAATCACGCTTCCACGCAAACATTTCATTCGAAAAAAAATGAACAAAATGCCTCAAAAAATGACCCACCCCTCCCGAAGCAGAGCAAACAAAAATCCCGCGAAAAAATCATCAGCCTCTATTTTTTCGAGCCGCGATCCTAATTAAACGCTGCCCGGGAAACGAACTAAACAGAACGACAACAAAAACTAATGAAAAAAGCTCTCCGCTCCGCTCGAGAGAGAGAGAAAAAAAAAGCAGGAAGCTCGGGCGCGCAAAAATATCGCGCGAAACTATTCCGAAGCGACGCGTTTCACATTTCATTATTCACGTGGCGCGCGTTCGCAAACACGACCGCGGCGACGGCGGCGGCGGCGGCGGCGGCGCGTTTCGCGAAACACAGCCCGCGGCGCTCGAGACAATTATGCGCGCGCGCGCGCGCGCCACGCTAAAAAAAGATAGAGCGACAGCGAGAGAGAGAGAGAGAGAGCACGCTGCTCGTTTCGCGCTCGGCGTCGGCAAACATTCGGCGGTGCCGAATCGCTAATTGCGAGCCCCGACGAGCGCGCGACACTCAATATCCGAGAGCGCGCGAGCCTGTTTGTTATGCACTCGTTCGCGCCGCCGGTCATTATGAAGAACGCGCCGATGAATGGATGCTGGCCATAATGAGGGCGCGAAATGAACGGCCCCCGGATATGTTTGCCGGAAGAAAGTTTGCGCGGGTAATTAACGGAGGGTAAGCAATATATATTTTTGTCGGTTTTTGAAAAGTGGCTTTTTTGAGTACCCAATATATATATACGAAATGTATATAGTATTTAAACTCTTTATCATTTTATTTCCCCCTTTTAGACAAATTTTTAAGAAGTTGAACTATAAATTAAATAATTGTAATGTACTAAATATTCTAAATAGGATGTCGAAAAATTCTTTAAACTAACATGTGCTTTCACGGAGAAAAATTCCTAGTAAAATTTACCTTAAATTTAAGTAAAAGTTACTTAAAAAGTTGAGCAAACATCGTTAAATAAACTTTACTCGGTTTTGTAAGTAAATTTTACCGAATCCAAAGCACCATTTTTCATTCTGTATTTCTAACACCTGGCTTACTTAATAATTAAGTAAATTTTACTTGAGTCAGAATCAGTACATATTTTTCTTAAACCTTTTAAATACCATTTCACTAGTAATTTTTCTCCTCGTTCATTTGTAAAAGCAAGCTGTGACGAAAGCAAGGATGCTCATTGTCGGATCTATTATGATCATACGACTAATGCCGGCGACCATAATAAATACGGCGGACTCACAGCGGAAGCTCTCTCTCTCGCTTGACATCGCCAGGCCTATCATAAACAGCATTTGCTTTAGAGGCAACTAAGCGTGGCACCTCCTCGCCGAAGAAGAGACGAGATGAGACTCCCGGACATCACCGGCCCTCACCCCGAAAACGAACAAACGTTGCATTGATCTTATCATCGAGCCGCATCAGACCCAAGCGAGAGGAGCCAACGACAGCGCCTCTCCACCGGCCTGTTCATCATCGGTGTAGACGACAAGTTACGTACACCGACCTCTGCAAACCCGATCTCTCCCTTCGGTTGTAGTCGCGAAATCAAAAATAAAACATTGTTTCGAAATTGCGAGGATTTCGGAGTCATGGTAGAACTCGATTAAACGAGGTACGAAGATATCTTTTTCGAAACGCAAAGATCTGTTAGACTGAATAAATTCTGTTAGTGAAAGTATCAATCGTAGTTTATACTTATTTATTATTTAGACAGTACATTTGCCATTTTCCTTTACCATACTACAGTAATTTTACACATTCAACCCCTTCGCGCAGTCGAACATTTACAAAAACTTTACAAATTCCACCTAGCAAACGAAGCGAAACAGCTACACTAATTAAATCTCGCGCTAAATCTCAAAAACCCGCGCGATCCCGCGATCCGTCGTCGACTCCTCCCCGCTCTTTCCATCAAAGCAGGCCCAGGGCTCTCAAGAAAAATCGGGGGGAGAGGAAGAAAGCGGCTGCGGCGGGCGGCCCGAGATTGATTCCGGAAAGGCCTCTGAAAAGGAAAGGAGTCGAGTGGTCTGCCTCGGGGGGGTGGCGGCGGCAGAGAAATCGAGTGGCAATTAATTAATGCGAGGAGCGCGCCGGGCTATGTTTATCGGGGCATTGTCGCGCGCCGGCCGCAATTCGCAAAGGGAAAAGTCGCGCCACGTGGCCGAGGCCTCTTCTCGTCTCCCGGAGCTGTGGAGGAGGAGGCGGCGGGGACCGCGAAATTTTGCGACTTGACGCGGGAGAGTCGAGTGGTGGGCTCGTTTCGTCTCGATTGCTTTTCTCTCTCTCTCTCTCTCTCTCCCGCCGCGAGCTTTTTGCCCGAGGACTCGAGGGTGGACCAGGTGCGGGGCGAGATTCGCGTTCTTTCGTTTCGTTGCTGCGCGCTGCAGGCTGGGATTTCAATCGGAAGGTATTTTTGGCAATGGTTAATGCGCGGTTTATCGCGGCGATTACGTCGAAATTTAATCTTTTGATATTTAAATGGGGTGTAAATGTGGATTTTACTTGCTAATTTGGATTTTGCAGTCGGAGAGGTCTGCTGAATAATTGAATGGGTAATTGGTTGAAATGAAATGCATCGAAACAAATGACCTTTTTAACAATTTTACTTAAATGATCCTCGGCCAGGAGTTTTTTTTGTCTCTTTATGCTTTAGTACTGGTTGTAAATACTAGAAACTTGATAAAAAAGAACGATTAAACTCCTTTATTTGATGTTCAAATTGCAAGCTCCTCCCGCAAAATATATATCAACTGCAGCTTTCCTTTCTGATCTCAAGCATTTTAAAACGTAATCATCCCGAAGCATCCCTTTCTCGACTGATCGGCAGATAAAACACATTTCCAACAATATATCAGCCGGGAAATCCCAGCGTCCGGAATAATGACGGCGAAATGTAGCGCTAACGAAGTTTCTAAGCGAGCGGGGCATCGACAGCCCCTTTGGAGCTTCTATATATGTAAGCGCGTCGACAGGGTTCGGGAGATTGGCGTCGCCGCGCGTTACAGCGATGTTAATTAGCCGCGCTGCTGCGACGAGAGAGTCGTGCCGTAAGGAAAATGGAGGCTCAACGACACGTGAGCGAGGGGGAGAGAAAGAGAGAGAGAGAGAGAGCGAGAGAGGGCGAATGGCCGAAGGCAGGATGAGAGAGAGGGCGCGTTATTGACATGATGGTGTTGGGGCGGCCATCTTGGCAACTGGCACCCCGCGGGCGTCGTCCCCTCCGTCGTGTGACACTCCATCGTGCGAGAGAGAGAGAGAGAGAGAGGCTACCCTTTGAGCCAACCCTGGCTAGCTCCCGGGGGTTGCTTGTCGCCATGGCGACCCGGCGTCCCTCTGTCTCTCTCTCGCTCTCTCTCGCGCGTCCAACCCCCCGTTTTGATCCAAACACAAAATCGGGTCTACGCCACCCTTTTGCGGGCCACACTGCCTCTCCCTCTCTCTCTCCCGTTTCTTTGCTGCTGCTGCTGCTGCTGCTGCCGCTGTTGTAGCTCCGTGGATGACTCCTTTCTCGCGCGAACGCGGGGGGAGGGGGGAAGAGAGCGATGTCGTATACCGGCAGGAGCAAGTAACCCCCGAGCGACTTTTACGTTAGCTACTGCGTAATATGTACTTGTCGCGAGCGCGTTAATGAGCTGCTCTCCCGTACGGATGTGCCTCGCGCTCGAGTATGTCTATCTCTGGCAGCTTATCTTCTGCCCTCTTTCTCCGGCCGACGCGTTTTTTTTTTTTTTTTGCTTTCTTCTGATGCGCGTATATGTACTTCTTTGAGTATCTTTGGTTTACTGGGAGAAATGGAGGTTTATGTATTTTTTTTATTTTGCACGAGCTGTGTTTGTGCTTTTCAGGATTTTTTTTAAGCTTCTTGTAATGTATTTCTGTAATAATATATCATTTTTTGCTTGAAATGCGTAAAGAAAATAAAATTGTGTCTCGAAGAGAAGGTTTTAAAAAGTAGGATGAACTTATTATTCAATTACTGGACTTGTGTTGAAAAAAATTACAGGCAGATAAAAGCGCGAGAAAGTTATTTTATTGAAACTAAGTATTGAGAGTACTGTCGGTGGAAACTCTCTTATTTTTAAATAAAAATACTTTTATTTGCGAATAAGAGACTAAAAGTAACGGAATTTAAGGGAATATTACTTCTTTTATCACATTTAATATATTATATTTGATAATAAATTGTAACATATATATACTATTAACGGTTCATTGAAATATGAAGTAGTTGTTGTTTATGCAATTGGAAGTTTACCGATGTTGAGGCACGTATTTTGTATAAATATTATATATTCATCTTAATATACGATCAGTTTTTTGTACTGGTAATTGTTTTCAACGATAATTCCCTTACTAAATAACTAAAATTAACGGTAGAAATAACGCAACTTTTGTCTTACTAAAATTTACGCTGGCCTTAGAAACTTTATTAATTAAATTTTACATATTTTGCAGCATTAAAGCTCTTGAAAATTGAATACTCTATAAAATAAATCTTTAATAGCACCTTAGGAACAGGAAATCAGTCTTCGATAATCGAAAAAAAATAAGAAAGCAAAACACCGAAAACTAATATCAAATATTGACATCCGCGAATTAAACTTCATGAACCAAAACAAAAAAAAAGAGAGGCCAAAATACCGAACACGAGCAAAAAGTAAAAGTTTCCGAATAAACGGCGATAACACACAAGGCAGAGCGCGTGTCGCGGCAGTTCTCCCCGATACCCTCGGCGCTCGCTCGTATATTTGTCGAGCGACGCGAAATTTTGCACCTACGTAGCGGCGTCGCGCACACAGACGCGCGCCCACGCACGTACGTGGCCGGCAGAATATGATATTGCGCTTTTGGCCGCTGGTCGCGCGCGGCTCGAGCGACGGGAAAATTAGCGAGCCTTTGACGTCGAGGAAATGGGTTCGTTTGTTTTCGCGAGCCTCGGCAGGCGCGGACGGCTCGTAAATGATTTATTGCCCCGGACAAAAGCTCGCCCCACCGAGGGAGAGAGAAAGAGAGATCGTTAATTTACATGATGAAACGCCGGCGGAGTTTCCGGGGAGGAGGAGGCTATTAACTCACCGTGATTTTTGGACGGAGTGCAGGCGGCGATCGATGTCTCTGAAACAGAAAGGAAAAGGTATTTTGAGCGACGATGCACGAGGACGGATATTTCGTTCATTGCGCCGTTTGATTGATGAATTTAGTAATCATATTTTACATTGTTGCTTGTCATTTGCGTTTAATGTGAGTGACCTAATTACTGGCCATAATGAGAAGCTTTGATTTATCTCAATTTGAAATTCAATTTGCGTTTATTCGTACAAGACATTTCAAAGTGTAAAGGTGTAAAATTTGCCATGGATTGGTTTGTGCACGTAAACTTAAACAATGTGCACACTTTAGCATAGTGAAATTTGTATACAGAGATGTTGGGGTGTACTGAATTGTGCCCAATTAAAACATGTTCAACTCTTACGTGCACAAACCAACTCATGCATATACAATGGTACTTCATGAACGTAATTTACGTAATTAGTATAATAATATAATAATAATAATTTAAAATATGTATACATTTGGATTAACATATTGCACTTCATTTTGCATGTATTCTTGTGCAAAATTTAATTTCTAACAATCATAATTAAAATTTTTCACTCAATCACTGGAGTTAAAAATCTACAAATTATAACAGTAACCAATAACTGAAAGAAGAAATATAGTAAAAATTGCAAATAGCCTTGCAATAGACTATGAAAACAAAAAAATTTACCGTACTTTGCAAGAAATTTTACTATACTGTTTGGTAAATTTTCCAATATTTTCAGTAAAATTTTCTAAAAAGTATGGTTATTTTCTTGGTTTTGACAGTCTGTGGTGGCTTCACTAGACAGTATGGTAATTTTTACTACATCTTTTCTCTTAGTGTAGTCCCCTAAAATCAAACGTTGTGGTAGCTATTTCGAATTTACTGTAATAATGACTGAATATCAGAACAAATCTTTTCAGTTTTTAATCTTTCATTGCGTTAATTTTTTTAATTTTGATTGCTGGTCAAGGTTACAATCATTCTTTAAAATTATAAGCACCCTTGGCGAAACTTAACTATTTTCAGCTATACATATACCTAATACCATTAGCTAATATGGCATTTATTTGTAATTTTTGCGAAAACAGTTAATTTTCTGCAAGGATATGAGAATCCTAAAAAAATTAACAAAAGGCACGGTTAATCTACAAAAAGCATTTCCAAAGTTCCGTTTAATGATACCCCAAGAGCGAGCGCCAAAGGAAATCCACATCCAGGCTCTCTTACGATCAAGACCGAATCGGAGGGTTCGTCAAAGAAAGAGCTAAGGTACAAAATATGAGGCTTTCTTTGCGCGGCGATTTGAAAGGAGGCGCAGCCCCGCTAATAGGCATTATATTTAGAGAGTCGGCATTATGAGTGGCCCCGGGGATTATTAAGGGGCATGTCATGCCCTAATAACTGGTTTTAAGGAGAGCGACTGCAGCATCTGATATAACGCTCCCTCTGTGTCCTCCCTTGTAAATGCAAGCATTAACCGGTGCCGCGGCGCACACACCGCACCCGGATACGAGGCTCGCATTATAACAACGAGAGAGAGAGGGAGAGGCACATCGCGAGCAGAGAGCTCCGCCGCCTATCGGCAGGGCGCTTCCATCAAAGAGAAGCCGTTGCTGCCGTTGCACGTTTCGACGCTTCTTTAGCTGGCCGCTTTGCACCGACACTCGGGCCCCAAGACATGGGAGAATCGGATCGTCTGTGCTCGATGATTGTGCGCAGTGCGAATGGCGGCGAGATGCTCGAGTGCCTTTGAAGGTGTAAGATTCCAGCGAAAATGATGTTTTTTTTAATGAGTACCAGAGGCGCACGGGCTTGATTCGTGCTTTTATGTATTTGGAACTTGCGAGTGTTACAGACAGGCAAATTAATGATTGACTTTTGGCTCAGCTTAAGATTTTATTAACAGAAGCGATAGGAGTTCTGGTGACTGGATTATACAAGTGAAATAATTCATTAGTCATTGATCGTACGCGAACATTTCTTCAACTTATATTTAATTTCATTTGCCAAGCGAGAGGCAGAGTCAACGACTATGATAATTGTATTCAGTGTGATTGTAAGAATTACTAATTTTAAACACGATTCGTAATAATTAAAATATGATAGTGATAAATATACGGTTTTTATTTTAAAACTTTTGTGAGATGTAAAAAAAAAGATTCACCTTGATACGTGCAGAAATTTCCGACTTTTAATTTTTTAGGTCATCTTTTTTTGACAGTTTTCATTATTTTTCTGCTCGAACAATGCTTTCGAAACCAAGTTCTTTCGATCAGATTGAAAAACCAGCTAGAGTATATCGCAAAGCCCAAAGAATCGAGCTTGCAAACATCAAAGGGCCGATCGAATTCCCGATTAATTTACTTAAAAATGCACCCTCTCTCGGTTACCAAGCACGCATTTAAGCGTCCTCTATCTATGAATTTTGCCGGCGCGGAATTGCGTTACCGACCTGCCGCATGTACGCGCGCACTTAGGTATACTCATAAGCGCTTTTGTCTCCCTAGCCTGCGTTGTCGCTGCTACCCGCGTGGGCGTACACGTACGCGTGCGCGTTACAGCGGCACGGTGCACCCTTACAAGTACCGCGATTATTATTACGACGAGCCTGCCGGAGCCGAACCCCGTGCAGGAGCAAAGTTTATCACTTGCCGTCGATTCAAAGGGCCCCACGTTACACTAAGCGCTGTTTTGTTAGAAGAGGGGGGGGGGGGCAGCTTTCGAGTGCACGTGGACACGACGACCCGACGAAATCAAGTACGTGGTTTTTACGGGAATAATCGTTGCCCGCCGATCTAGGAATATTTTCTCGAGTGCTTTGCGCTGAAATCGCGGGAGGACTTTATCTACCTCGAGATATGGCGGCTAATGGATGCTTGAGGGGGCATTGTTGCTGCGCCCCGGCTTATCCTCGAGGGCAAGTCGCATTTTTTGTTGCAGCGCACTTTGGTGATTGAAAATGAAAGCGCTGTTTGGAGTTCATTAAGAAGTTATTAATGAGCACATTTTTGATGGAGGGTTAATGCTGAAGTAACGGATAAAATTTCTGCTTCGACTAGTTTTACAATGGTTTTAGATTTGTTAATTTTAAACGTATTACATGTTTAAGAAAACTTCGTCAAAATTTAAACGAAGTATATTTTTTATCTGAATTCGTTTATCAATAATTTTTAATAAAATAGATTACAGTAAACCTAATAAATTGTAAATCTTCGATAAAAGATTTAATAATTGTACGTTGCATTAAGATGAGTTTTAAAAACTTACAGATTTATTATTTTAGACCCGTTTTCATTTTCAGCTAAAAAAGTTAAGCGAAAGATATTGAAAATTAGCTGAACAATGAAATGAATGAATTTATTTAAATAAAAAAAACATTGATTACAGTGATAATTTGTAAATATTATAATTAATGGAAGTGATCTTTCTAAATAAAATCATTCTAAGTCCAAATTATCATTAAAAAATGCACGAATAATCCTTCTGACAAAACCACCCCAAAATAAACCCAAAAAAATTGTCGAATCCATAGCTGGATTCATTACAAGGCAATTGCCCAAAGCAAAGTCGACGGTGAGAAAATCAGCGCATTAAAAGTGCGCCCGCAATCTATATACATCGTGAGAAAATGAATACGGGCTAAAATTCATATTCAAACGCCGGGGGATGCGCTTGCCCTTTCTAATATTCAGAATCCGATTCCCCTTCGAGTGTATACATATCCCAGGGATACATTATCCCTCGCGAGGCCACGTAATGAAACTGTTCCGGGGCTCCCTCCGCAGCCCCTTGCGGAGCCTGGATACTACTAAATACGCATGCTGCAGCTTGATCCGCACGTCCCGTCTGGCCAGAAATGGATATAGCGGCGCGGGAGGTGGACGTGGAGAACGGCGCGTTCGCCATCACCCCCGGTAAACGCTGCCGAGTGTCCGCCCTCTAAGTTACACTCCGGAATACCAGACGGATTCCCTGCAGCCCCCGAATCCCCGGTGTACACCACGGGGCTGTACCAGGGTTACAAAGATGCGGGGGTGGAAAGCTACTAATTACGACTGGCTGCCGCTTGCTTTATGAATAGTTCGACGGTGACGATGGCTGGATGATGAGCTGAATAATGAAATGAGCTTCGAGAATTAAGTGACGTGGGGGAAATCAATTCTATTTGATGTTGATCAACTTTTAGGAGTCGATGCGGCAACAGTTATTGAATATTTAGAGATTAAAAGATGTGTTGGATGACGTGAAATGTGTAAGGTCAACCTAATTTTTACATCACTCTTATCTTCACGTTTCACAATCTTTTCATAATTTTCTACCCCTGCAAAGACTTTTCAAAACACAGTATCCTTTAAAAGACTGAAAAAGATTCGGCGATAAAAAGATAAAGTAAGAGCAGTCGAGATAAAAAGGGGTTGCAGGTGTCTTTAGTAACAAAGATGTAGGCTTTTAGAATTACCTATCTCGCAAGTCTGTGGAAATTGCGTATCCAATTTTTGCTCCTACCAACCCAGAATTAAAAGCAAATATTCTAAACACAAAACCTATTCTGCATAAAAATCAATATCACCATTCCTGCACTGCATTACGGAGAATATCGTCGCATAAACTGTAACACTCAGCCTTCGATCCCTGCAATATTCAGTACGCAGTTGAAATCGAGGGGCAAATCAGAGACAGAGAGAAAGCGACCGAGAGAGAGAGAGGGAGACGGGAACCGAGCGAAATCGTCACGGGGCTGGTTGCGGTATCGGCTGATCGCGCCCCTTCCGAGAGCGCGTCCCGTCATTAAGCCAGAGCCGGGGGTGTGGGTGTACATCGCAATGGCGGCGGATCCCCGCGTAATTGCTTCGGCCGAAGCTCTCTCTCCCTCTCGGTGTGCGGCGCGAGCAGCAGTGCCCTTTGACCCCTCCTCGGGGGGGAAAAGCCTCCCTCGGCTCGCCCGAGTGGAAATAATTGATTGAGATGACGGCGCTATCTTGCTACGATATGGAGGGTGAAGAGGGATAAAGACGATGGCGCACCCTGATAGGCGTTGGGCTGATATGCTGAATTTTAGCTTTTGTCTACTTTGCGATTATTGCAAAGTGCTGAAATTCGCGGGTTAATTACATTTGCGATGGTTGATTTTACAAGACTGCAATGGAAAGGGAGTTGACAAAAGTAAAAGATTCGAAATATTTACTTGTGCGTGTAAAATGATTCACTTGGACTTTTTTAACATTAAAATTTAACATATAACTAGCAAAATCATGCGCGCTTCGCGCGTTCCACTTTCTGCTACTAACTAAAGTATTAAATATCTAATTATTTTTATTTATATCCAGCATTTGATAAAAATTAAACTAAATTTTATTTAATTCTAAGCAATAAACCACGTAAAACTTTCTATTACTTTTAAAGTACAAAATTATAGTTTCATTAAAACATTTTTATTATTAAATTTTAGTTCGTAAATTTAATTTATTAATGCTTATTTGACCAATTTTAATATAGCTATATTCAAGGCGCTTTGTTCGTATTATTCTATTTTTGTGGTTATAAAATATATTATTATAAACCAAGTAATAAAATACTTTCATATTACATTGATTTAATTATTTTTATTTTCGAACATATTTTAATTTATAAATTTAATCTTTAAAATTGAAGGATACTCTATTTTGGAGCTCATTTTGTATAGACCAACGAAATCAGTCAACAGTAACCAATTAAGACAGTTTTATTGTGATGACAGATTTAATCCATCACTTTTTACAGAGAGAGGATTTGAATAACCTGCAACTTTAATAAAAAAAGTTTGTTATGTATTAATAACAAAAGTTTGTAACAGGACACTGTTTCCATTCCGAAAGTATTTTCGGAAGTTCGTCATGAAAAAACGCGAGAAATTTCGTGAGAGAGTAAGCAGGAATAGAAGAGCATTCATAACTCAGCTTCCTCTGATTGTCCTACAGATGATTAGCAATTTATTTTGTTAATAAACTTTCTCTAATTCAATGTTATTGTGTTAAATTAGCTTTTCTAAAATCCCAGTTTCTATAAATAACAAGAGGGTAGATGATACAATTATTGCGCCCTGATGAGTTCCTGCAGGAAAGCACGCCACAGGCACAGTAAATAAATGCTAAACTTTCATACCCGCTTTTAAAAACAAAATAAGAATAGTATAATAACAAATAAAATTATAACGCGTAATAATTTTTTATGCTGCTTAAGTTTTTTTCTATCAGATAATATGAAACCCATCGTAATTTTATTATCATCTAATTCTAGCAATAATATTTTTATAAAATTAAATTAATAAAGCATATCGTAATTTATTGTTAAAAATCTAAATATTTTTACGATTAGTTAAAAAAACTAGAAAACTCTCAATTTGCATAACTAAGATGCCGGGCTACCATTCATGAACTAATAAACTAAGATGCCGGGCTACCATTCATGAACTAATAAACCACGCTAAAGCTCCGAACGAATTTCGGGCAATCAATCAGAAAAGCAAATCAATTTTGAAAGCCAGGCGGAGCAAATGCCACGGCACTCAAAAGCCGGAGCGAGCGCAGAAAACAGCGGCGCTCGTCAAAGCGGATATCGCGGGGGCGGTAGCCAAAAAGCAGCACCCGGGATCGCGGATCCACAAAGCGAGAGCGGGCGAAAAAAATAATGTTCGCGAAGAAGCGATTTGTACCGGCACGTGTGTGCCGGGGCCCCACCGCCGTTAAAAGCTTCGCCGCTTAGAGGAGTTTTGACATGGAGCGCGTGTGGCGGCGGCGCGCATTGAAAAGCGCGGAACCGGCTGTCGAGATACGGATCTAACCAATCATAAAAGCCGCATAATGCCCACTTATTCATCTCTCTCTCTCTCTCTCTCTCTCTCTCTCTCTCTCTCTCGGGCGGCCGCCCTCGAGCCTCTTGCTCCAGCAACAAAGCCGGAAATTAGTCAGGTTCGTTATGCTTATTAATTGACTGACGTTTCCGTCATATTATTGTGCTCGTGAATCGACGAGCGGGGGCGAGCGAGAGGAAAAAGAGAAACCACTCGACGAGCTGCGGAGGCCTTTGGAGCCGCTGCTGCTGCTGCTGCTGCTGCTCGCGCGTCAATTGCTTATACCGATGCCCTTTCGCATCGATCTTCCGCTCGCTTTTTTTTTTCTTTTAAGCCGGTGCTTGTTTTTTTTTTTTTTTGCTGCGCCTGGATGTATTTCAGCGAAGACTTGTATCCGCTGGATATCGAGTTTCGCTCGTTAGAGGGAAAATGCTTATGCTCATTCGAATAATCTTTTGCGATGATTGACGCTGGGCTAAATAAACCGTTGCGTAGAAAGTTTCGATTTTCGAAGATTGGTTTAACAAACGTGGAAGTAGTTCGGAATTAAATTTCATGATTTTTAAAAGCCTTTGAAAAAGAAATTTTAATTATCATTCGAATCTCCAATTTCAATTCGACGGTAAAAACTGAAGTTCTAATTAGAATGAATTTTCCCTTCCACGGCGGAGCATCAAGTAACGCGCAGATGCCCATTATTAATTGAAATACTGAAAGAAAGAAAGAACCTGCACTCGACGACAAAAGGAAAAAAATCTCCCGTTCAAGCTCCTCGTCTCGTCGTAAACATAAAATCTTTTCGAATCTTTGTTTAAAAATCCACTCGAAATGTCGAAACGCATGAAACACTTATGTAAATCCACCTTAAAAAGCAAACAGAGATCGGATGTAAATCGAGGGCAAAAAATTGAAGAAGAGAAGAAGGAGAGAGCCGAGCGTCATTTCGAGACGAAAACTGCAGCGCGATTCAATAAGAAAATCGCTATCGTCTATCCGTCATGGCGGAGGAAATGAAAAGGGTTTTCATTTGCAGCCCCCGAGCTTTTAATATCGCTCGGCATAAATCATTCGCTTTTGCGCAGCGACTTGATTGTGTTCGTCAGATGAGAGAACGAAAAGTATACGCGAAGGCTTTACGTCTCAAGGATTTTGCTTTTCTGCTGACGAATTCGGACTTGCTTGCCTTTTCATCCCTCTCCACGGCAGCAGCTAAATCGCTCGCTTTTTTTTTCTTCGCTGCTGTTTTCGTACTTCTGATGTTTTAACGATGCGTAATACGTATCATAATCTGTACCTCGGTTTCGTGCAAGTATTTTCGCTCTTACCACGCGTAACATAAAATTATTTACTTTTAATAACAATGGACGGAATATATAAATTTGTAAAAGAATGAACGATTTGAAATGCAAACATTAAGTCCCATTGTACACAACCCCATCTGGAAACTCAGACCACATGAAAAGCGTAAAACCTCGGCTTACGTCTCAAGGGGTCCATTTACCGCGGATGCACCCTTTCTCTCTTCTTCCCTCCCTTTCTTTTTTCGTGAATAATTATACCCGAAGCCGTTGATTAGGGCGGGCTCGGGGGTGGATGAAACTTAAAAAAAAAAAAAAAAAAAGAAAAAAAGGGAAAAAAGGAGAACGCAAGCGAAAAAAAGGAGCGGGCAAAGTGCGTGGAATAAAGCGCGGGCGCACGGAGAGAAGGAGGTTCGAGTGGGCCGCGCAATGAAAGGCGGGAGGAGGATTTCGAGATCCTCGATTCCCTTTCAGGAGGGAGAAGGGAGAAACGGCCCCCGAGACGTCGCAATTGTGAGCCGCTGCACCGCCTGGCAGATCGAACTTTTTCCTTTTTTTTTTTTATTTGCGCCTGCTCCTCCTCGTTTTCTTAATTGACACTAGCTGCTGGCCGCTTGCGCCCTGCCCTCCCCCGGGCTTTGTGCTGCCAAACTACTTACTTAAGACGCTCGCCGGGTTTAAACTGTCTTAAGCTGCTGCTGCTGCTTTTTTGCTTCTTTTAAAAGAGGGATGTGAAAATATCGGGGAAGGTAATGGTGAGGTACTTTTGTGAGAGGGGCTTGTAATTGAGAGTTATAGTGGGTTAAATGGTTTCTTTGAAATAGAGAAGAAATTCATTTTATAAAGCAATTCATATTGCCTTGTATCTTCTTGTTGGAAAGATTGCGGGAAATTTATTATTAATAAACTGAGTATCGATGTTAGTAATTAGAATTGACATTAATATATTATCAATATAATTTCCCTGGTATAATTTCCAGCATTGAAAATGGCCAGGAAAATAGTTAATAGATATAAGTCCCGTGGCTATTTAATAGGTCGCGATGAAACGCTTTTTTTCATATGATTTCTCTATTAAGGGGTTATATCGACTTGTGTTGGACGAAAAATATATTTTCAAAATTTCATAGAGGTCACTAAAGCCAAAATTGCGGATATTAACAGCGCGCTATCCTCGAATGCGACACCGCGCGTCGGGCTCCATTACGAATCCCGTTATTTCACTCGGTCGACGAGTTTCCCTTTTGATTTTGGTTTATGATTTTTGTAAACATCTACTTCATTTCTAAACCCCCGAGCCATTCGTATAACGGCTTTTCAAAAGACAACATTTAAAGTTACTTATGACGCTGTTTCATTCAGCTTATACGGCTTTAACGCATTTGAAAAGTATATTAAAATGAATATGAAATCGAAAGTTAATCGTGCAATTTGATCCGAAAAAAATTTGCAACAATCAAGTCCGAGAAAAAGGAAACAATTTTTTAATCCGAAGACAGCAGAATCCAATTATAGTAGTTTTAGTACGTCTCAGGAAAAATTGAAACTTAGTAATGAAATGAATGTGCTGAATTACTTGAACGATGTGTGGAAGGAAATTTACGCAAAATAATAACGAAATAATCAGCTCATTTAGAAAATCAGCACAAAGCAACTTTCTGGAGGTGTTTCGCCGGTCGCAATAGCGCAATTCTAAAGATTTTGGAAGCATTGGGGGTACCCTGTGGTCCTCAAGCTCATGGATTTGTCGAGAAAGAGAACAAGAAGCGTGTGACGCTGGTCGAGTAACGCGCTCAAGAAGCAAATAGAGAAGAAAGGATGGCTCGTAAGCAACATCAAATCGACGTCCTGGAGGCGACTGCAGATGCAGAAAAGACCTTTTATGGTCGCTGAATCGATGACTCTATATAAGTCCGCAAAATTAATTTTAGCAGTGAAATAAAGGTTCCGGAACTTTAAATGCGATTATCTCGAAATGTTGTTTTTCAAAAAGTGCCGATGCGGTGAGCAAAATTTCTCAAGAACAATTTCACTGATCGATCTGAACAAAACTTCTTTTTTGTGGCTGCAAAAGCCAAATTTTCTATAACCCACAAAAATAAAAAATTTTAGAAAAAACATCATCATATTTATAAAAAGGGAAATTTCCTCAAATTCTTCGTTCACGAACTCCATGAAGATGAAAACTAAAAAATTCTTTTTGATTTTTTGATTTCAGATGAACCGTTCCTTATTTCACCGCGAAAAATGTCGAGAAAAAGGTGTTTTTGCAAAACAGCCGTACAAACTCCAGTTTTCAAAACTTTTTGCTGAAAAAATTAATAAAATACCTTGCAACATCGACAAATAGATTCTAGGATTGTATTGTAAAAATACTTATTTGATAGCTTAATAATATTTTATAAATTCTACATACGTAGAAAAAGTATTACAGTAAAAAATGATGCTGATATTCTGAAACACTTTTAAAATAAAATCAATGATTTACCAAGCATATTTTTTTACCCGTCAAAATTTTTTCCATCTTTGAAATGAATACCTTTATTAACTATCCATGATTTCATCAAATGCATTTAATTGTGTATCGATCGCAGCAAAGGTTAGCTACATTCAATCAACGAAACTTTCGCTCGAATCTAATTTCCTCCAGCGTTCATCCCATCCATTCAATTTCCATCCGCGCCATAGCCCGTAACCAACGCCACGCATCTGCCTGTTCTCCGTCGACTAATAACGCCGGGAGACTAAAAATCGCAACCCTCTTGGCGCTTGACATCGCTTACAGCGACATAGACAAAAGGGCCCCAGAAAAAGAAAATCCTCGCTCTCTCTCCGTTCGATTCGTAATTAAATAGCAGGGTTAGGAGCGGGGGGTGGCGGCACAGTCCGAAGAATTTCATTAAGCCGGCCTCTCTCGCCTTTACTCGAGCCGTATTTTTGTATCCCTGCTGGCGAACACACGTAGAAGGGCGCGGAGAAGGGGGGGAGGGGGGTGGGAGAGAGCGGCGTGATGGCGCGCGGCGACGTCAACTACGAAGCCGATTGGCCGACAGCCGCGCGCTGCACCCTTCGGGCGGATCGACCCTCATTGTCATTTTAATTTCGAGACCCCGAAGGCTCCGGCTATTTATGTCTATGTACGTGTGTGAGCGAACATAAAAAAAAGGGGGTGACCTTACGCCGGGAGATTAGCTGCAGCGGAGTACCTCCGGGCGATGTCTAGTTTCTCCCCTTTTCCTATCCCCTGGCTGCTGCTACTGCTGCACTCGACGCGTCTTATTGTTTCTCTTTTTAGAGCAGCGCGATGTCAAGCTCGCGCGCCGCTCTTTTTTCGTTGGATTTTATTTTTCATTACGCGAGGAGGAGGACACTGAGCAGTACAAGCGAGCTGGCGAGCTCGCTGTTTGCCGGCATATAAGGGCCTGACGTGCTTTTTCGGAGTCTTTTACGAGAAGGGAACAAAGTGAATTGAAGTATTTCGGTAGAAAAGTATCGTTTAAACTTTTAATCGTAATTTTACAATTATGATTTTGTGGAATTGATTTCGATAAATTAAATGTACATTTTTTAAAATTTATTTATTCATTTATTAACCAGTAAATACACAATTCGCAACTCCCACAGAGATATACAAAGGTATCTGTTGGTGGGACTGTTTACACATAATATTACAATTTAATTAAGTGCCTTCCGTGAATTGCACATCTACCGACCAGTAGAAAATCACTTTACATTTATACAATTTTCTTTCACATATATTTATAACAATTAATTAAATCATCAATCATTTTATTTTAACCTATCTCAATCTATTTCGACTATATTTATAGATATCCACTCCTTCAATTTCTGTTTCTTGTTTGTAATTTGGATGTTTTTCAAATTTTCCGACAATTCATTAAATAAATTAATTGCTGTAATGTAACTACTTTTTCCATTAATAGCCTTATTTCTTTTTGTTATTAGTATACTTTTATTTCTTGTTTTACTAGTCAAAGTTAGAAATTTGTAATTTAGAGTTTCATAATGATAGCAAAGTGCTTCTGAAGCAAAAAGTTGTAAAACATTTAAAGGGATTTTATCAGTTTCAAAATGATTTTTGTTGATAATTTTTATTATTCTCCTTGGTACATTTTTTAGTAAGTTTAGGGTAATAGGGTACGCTCCATCCCAAGCAATTATTCAAATACGATAAAAAATATTTTTTATCGTTGCACCTTCAACTTCCACCAGCGAAAGCAATTGTCACTCCCCAGTGTTCCTCGGTACTAACAAACAAATCTCGAATTCGAAGGTTCCGCGCAAAAACGAGCGAACGCGAAAAAAGGCTCCCGAAAAAACAATCAGTCGCTCTTTTGCGCGTTCGCCGCAAAATGGAGAAAAAAAGCCATCCGCCGCGCACTGCGATGACATATTTCGCAGTTGATCGCGACCGCGGCCCTTACCGCATGCAAGCGCGTACATATCATCTCCATGCAGGGAGAAAAAGAGAGGAGAGAGAGGGAGGGAGAGTGGCATGGTGAGGAGAGAAACGCGCTCGGCGTCGTTCGCTGCGCGTGACAGCCATTTTAATTCTGGAGCTCGGCCCCCCGAGGGCCTCTGATTTTCATTCCCCCGGTGATGGAATATCACACAGGCTTTCAACCCCCCCGCGCAAGTTCTCTCTCTCGCCTGTCGTATCTCGAATCGAATAAAAGCCTCCCTTTCGAGCCGAGCGTGCACGTCTGCGCGCCCGACTACGGATAAACGACGGGCGTTTAATCGTCGGGGATGAGCCGCGGAAGAGTTCTACGGGCTCTGCCTCTATTACTTTGCCTGGATTCGCGCGCTTTTGTCTTGGGGGATCTATTTCACGGCTTGGGACTAAAGTTTATTAGAGGATCCGAAGGCTGCGTTTTATTACCTTCCGGCCTCGCGGAGAATGAATTTTGAATTTTTACATTTATCAGTGCAAGTAAATTATTAGGAAAGGTCAAATTTATTTATGAATTTTTGCTCTTTAAAGAAGAAAAGGAAATTCAGCTGCAGATGAATTGGAGAAGGAATAGCGGATTTTCACGTTAAAACTTCCGTTCGGGAATGCCATGAATATTCGCTTCAGACAATAAACTATAAACTATATATAAAATTTTAATCTCGAAACTAGTAAAGGTAAGCGAATATTCATGAGGAAATTCCGAATCGTTCATGTTTAGAAACATATTTTAAAAGAGGATAAAGTTAATAGCCAAAAAAACTTGTTCATTCAAAAATTTTTCATTATTTAGGTACTCGATTCGATAAATTTTACATTTGAAAAATACTAATGGTTCGACGTTCATTTTCAATTTGAAAAGAAAGTTAACAACTTGAAAACTTTTTCACGTCGTAAGCTTTTTTTTTGAAGACTTTAAAATCCGCAAACTGGATCGCGCTCTTTCCTGCATCTTTATATTCCACAACAGCGGCCCTTCACAGCCGTTCAATTAAAATCCGTTTATTCCGGAGGGTCGAAAAAATAACGAGCAGCCGCGCAAAATAGAAGTCAAACAAAACTTTCCAGCATCCTCTCTCGCGAGCGTCTCGCAGCGCGGCGACTAAAAAATTACAACATTCGGAGAAAAGCGGCCCATTGCCGCGCGCTCGCAGCGCAGCGGCGCAGAACAGAAAAGAAAAAAGATACGAGAGCAGAAAGAAAAAGAGAGTAGCTCGAGCGCAGCGAGAGCAGGACGGAGATAGGGAGGGAGGCAAGCAAGAGAGGAGGAAGAAAGGAGGGCTGCTGCCGCGGAGCGGTGAAGCGAGGCTCATTTTGCCGGCACCGGCAGCAGCAGCAGCAGCTCGGCGTCACCATTCTCGCAAGGGGGTGGTGGCTCGGCGCTACGTAAAACGCCTGGCTGGCGACATTATTAGACGCCCCCGAGCGAACGAGCGAGCAAGAAAAGGGGAGAGAAGAGAGAAAGCGAGCTGCTGCCCCCGAGCTTCCCCGAGTAATGAGAAGAAAAGATGGCAGAGGAGCGCGCGCGCGAGAGAGGCGAATTTTCTATGCAGGCGAATGTGATGCTGCTGCCGTTGCCGCCGCCGCCGCCGCTGCTCTTCCCTTTTCTTTCTTTCAGAGGCAAGGGATCGAGTCTCCTCTTTCTCTTCTCCTCCGCCTCCTCTCTTTTTCCTCTTTCCTTTCTCCAGGGAGACCTTTTTGCAGGAGGAGGAGGAGATGGAGCTGGAGGCTCCTCTTTTAAACCCTTCGAGGCTGCTGCTGCTGCTGCTTCTACTGCTACTGCTCATCGTTCATTTTTGCCTTTTTCCGCTGCCGCCGCCGCCGTTGCTGCTGCTGCTGCTGCAATGAGAGAAGAGAGCTGCCGAGGGGTCGACGTTGTCTATGCAAGCCGTAATTTTTATCTCCGCGCCTCGCGTTGCAGAGGAGTTTTCTCGTTTTATCTTTCTTTTTTAGAATTCTGTGTCAATAATGGCGAGAGCCGGATTTTAAAGTCGCTTCGATTTCGTATATATAATTAAGATAAATAAATCGTTGAAAATAAAGTTCCAATGAATCAAAGATGGCTGGTTATGATCCTAAAAACGATGGCTAGAAAAGGCTAAATCTGTCAAAACTTTCTATTAATTAATAAGCTTCTCTTTTTAGAAAAAATAAAATAAGAAATGAGAAACGAGTTTCGAAACGAAACTGAAGCAATTGTACGCGAGTAGCCATATTCATGCGCGGCTTCCCGCGGTACCCCGGGCTTAAAACCTATATCCAGCGGCCGACCCAACTACAGTTCATTTTCGGTTTCCACTTAACGTCACGAATCGCAGGCGAAACAAAGGGGTCTTCAATTCATGCAACGTTGCGCGGATTAAACGTATCTTTTTCTCCTTCCATTCACGACAGACCCGTCAGCAATCTGCCGCACTGCTGCTGTTGCTGCTGTTGCGCTACTTATTTCGAACGCCATTGCCGACGTGTGCCAGAAGAATAAGGAGGCAGAGTCGCTGGAAACTATCGCTGGCGCAGCTGATGAAGAAAATCCGTCAAATTCGGAGTCAGCAGCCCCGCCGCTCCTCTTCTGGACACACACCACTTGTTCGTTATTGCTTCTCAGTCGTTCAACTTTCTTGTCTCTGACGTGCTGTCAAACTTTTTTTTAATTGCTGCGTCGAATCGCTGTATTTACGTCAGTTTTTCTCGCACGTTAATTGGAATGATTTTTTGATAAAGTTTGAATACAATCCATTCACTTACAGAATAAAATTTTCGTCGTAAATGAGAAAAAACAAAAAAATTGGTTATCATTTTATTGCACGTATTCTTATTTTGATTACAGAACGTAATCAAAAAGTAATTACTAATACAAGTGGAGAGTCGGATTGGTTAACTACTAACCTTGATGTCCGACACGGGTCAGTTCTGGGGCCCCTCTTTTTCTGCTCGTACATCAATGACCTCTCTTTAGTGTTGTCGGATTTCAAAAGTGATAAGGACAAGCTAACAGATAATAGTGTTTCGCACTTGTTACATGCAGATGACCTGCAAACATAGACTCAAGCTACAAGGGACAATCTTTGTGAGGGCATAGAGCGCTTGTCGGCTGTGGCGCGAGCGGGGCCAGCTTGGGCATCTGAGAATGACCTCCACTTGAATTTCGGGAAAACAAAGGCAATTATTTCTTATTCGAATTATAATATAAATAAATAAGTTAATAGAGATCGTTATGGGCTCAGATCATTCAGATCCTGCACTACTGAAGCGTTGCGCATGCAACTGGCATGTGCTCATCATCTAGACTACTGCTCTGTCGTGTGTCTAGACCTGTCAAAGGAACACCAAGACCGACTGCAAAGATTACAGAACGCTATAGTCAAATACATACTTGGTGTCAGAAGGGAAGAGCATATTACACTCTACACGAAGAAACTTGGTTGGCTGGATGTTGAAGGAAGAAGAAAATTTTTTACAGCGGTGCTTGTCTACAAAGCATATTGCATGGGGCAACCACCCTATCTGGCAACACTTTTTGAGAGGAATGACTCTAGAACCTCAACTAGGGCTCCCAGGGACATCTCGGTCCCGGTAACACGAACTGACACGGGCCTGAAGTCCTTTAAAGCTCAGGAAGCGCGCCTTTGTAATTCGCTTCCTCTGAGTATTAGAACTCTGCCATCACTTTCGCGATTTAAGGCGGCGATGCGCCGACATCTGTACCTTACGCTCAACAAATAAGACTGATCTCTTTAGGTTGTATATTTAAATTGTATAACCTATTATTTTATATAATTGTATATTTGTAAATTTGTATTGCGACATACGGATTTATATTAGGAATATGATTAAGCGAGACGAGTACATCTATATGTACTAAACTGTATGTATTAAACCTGAAAAAAACTATGATAAAACTAGCTGTGCTAATCAATGTGAACTGCGAAAATACCTCATTGTATTATACTACCTTATTGTATTATATTGTATGTAATTTTATTTTTGATCACTCAAATAAATTAATTAATAATAATAATAATAAAATAATAATTTTTATTATAAACCATTTCCTTTGACCCACAAAACTGTTTACCTCCCGTTTTATTACACTCCATCCGAATTTTCCCTGTGAATCCGCGTACCGAGACTTTTCCACGCACAGCAGCGGGAGGAAAGCGCGGCGCGGAAAAAAAACGGCTTTTCTCACAAAACGCATTCGCGTGTTTGCTCGCTGCAGGCGCCGAGTGAACTTTGGGCTTCCGCCCCTCTCGCTCCTTTTAATCGGCGGCTGAGGCTGCGTATGTACACACAGAGGTCTTATCGCGATCGAGTCCTCTTGCGGCTGAAAGCCTCCGCCGTCGCAGCCATCCTGGCTCTGAACTTCGCCAATGGGATTTGCGGCCGGCGAATGGCTTACGTTTTGGACGACGAGAATGCCCGCGCCTTTTTTTCAGTTTTACTTTTTGGCGGACATTTGCGGATGAAGTTGAGAGTGGGGAATAATTGTTTTGTTTTTGTGGCTACGACTTGTCTGGGAAATGTGCAGTAATTAACAGCTGCCCGATGAAGGTATGTTTATAAATGGAATTGACGAGTACACATAGTAATGGTAAAAGATTAAGTCATGTTCTAATTTAGTTAAGGAAATGAAAATAATTTAAGTTGCATTTATTGAGATTTGAAAATAAATCTAAAAATATCACAGTGCATTTTTTTTCTCAATACAATTGATTGCAACAACTGTTGCAGCCAGAACTTTTATATTGCCATGCATTTATTTAACAAAGTAAATAAATATTTGTTTTTTATTATTACGTTCATTTTTTATGATAAAAATGGTTAAATCAATACATCCATTGTAAATAAACATAGAAAAACTTAAACAACTTATTTAATCTTTAAAAGTCATTTTTATTTGTTAGAGTTCAAGAGAAGCAGCATAACAATCTGCGAAAACGCAATACTTTTAAAATTTTTAGAAAATATAGTTCATCCTTACTTTTGGTACACTGGGTAGATTATCGGAAAATGGAAAGCGCAAAGCTGAACTGAATAAACGCGAAAGCAACGAAACCGAAAGAAGTGTGCAATTTTAAAGCAATTATCAGTTTATTTTAAAATTATAAATTTCGATGATTATTCAATAAAATTTATTCACGTAAATAACCGATCGTATTTCTTATAAAAAACTACAAAGATTCATTATAGCTTGCGAATCTGATCATATCTTCGAACCAAACAATTAGAACAAAAAACGGCGTTTGACTTAATACAGCGTTCGATCGTTATCTCCCGCAACCAGCGTCTCAAACAAAGAATATCGTCAAGTTGCAATAATCTTGACACGTGCGGTACTTATTCTAGCATTATAATAGCTATTTGATGTTTGCGGTTTCATTCACAGAGTAGAAACGTCAATTACTTTCGGTAGAATTAAAAAAATATTTCTCACGGTTCTGATAAATGTCACAGAGGAATTCATTATTCTGGTGTATATATATTTTTGCCCGGTCTCAATTTTTCAGGTCGTTTAATTTGACAAAGAGTATTATTGTAAAACGTTTAAATGCCATTAGCAATAATAATAATTACACCATGAAAGCACGTTAAATCGAAGGTAAATTCTGAAACGATGAAAATATTCATTGAGTTTTTCGATAAAATAGATTTTGATTAAATTTTAAAGCTATTAATTTCTGTAGAAATGATAGAATCAAACAAATAAAAAAACGTAATTTATATCCAATTAACAAATATTATACTTAATCATTTTTTACTGAGATTTATAATTTAAATAATTATAAATCAGAATAATGATAAATGATTGAAATTTATTTAGTTGATAGGTTTTTATGGAATATTTAATTGAATTTTTCAAGTTTTATAGACTAATAATAACGCAGAGATAATAATACAAATAGAAATAACCCTGGTAGAATTTCAAATCCATAAAATGCTTGTTCTTAGGCTGCGGTGAAACGTTTTTTCCGATCATTTTGAACCATTAAATAGAAAGGACATAACCTTACTTATTTTTGTTAAGTTGCATTTTTTGTTCTCTTTTATCTAGTAAATGTTTTAAAAAGTTTTTAAGTGCTGTGAATAACTTATAAAAATGCAGACAAGCCGCTTAAACTAATAAATGTTAATAACTTTTCCTCCTTGAGAAATTAAGCAAAATGTGAATTTCGGTTCGTCGTCATTTTCTCACTCCAGTTCTTAGATCTTTTTAAGGTATCTAAACTGGCTAATGGAACAAGCTTGGAAATACCGAAAAAATAGAAATTTCAGAATTCATTCTATTTTTTAGCCCATTAAATGTTTCAAAATGATCGGAAAAAGCGTTTCACTGATGGGCAAAAAATAGAACAAGAAATAGGATTTTTCTGCCTTTTTCTTCACCATTTTAATGGATTCCAATTCAAAATACCTATTATGACTACCAAAAATTGGATTGATATTTCTACTAGGGAATAATCAATATTAATACTTTAATTTTCAATATTAACCTTTAACGCGACCATTTATTAAAGTTCTTTAATATTTTACACTATTACATAAACATTTTTAGTCAAACTCATTTATTAAAATCAATAATCCAAAAAAGAAATGAAAATAGTTCTAATAACATATTCAGAGAGCCAGAACAGAGAGGCAGCGGATTGTTGAAAAAAATGGCGGCTAATAAAGTTCAGCTTTCGCCAGGGCACACCCGTTAGAGCGTATTTGGCTTGGCTATGGTGTGGGGAATATACTACGCCAATATGACGTCGAGGGCTTGTTCACAGCGAGGGTGGTGGGTAGCCATGGTAACGCCGGCACCCGCGAGTGTCGGCTCCAACGCCAGTCGAATCCCTCATCTCTCTCTCTCTCTCTCTCTCTCTCTCTCTCTCTCTCTCTCTCTCTCTCTCTCTCTCTCTCTCTCTCTCTCTCTCTCGCTCTATCCACTCTCTGTCGTCCCGTTCCCTCTTTTCCGGGGGGGCTTGAAACCACCTAAATCCGTCCTATAGCTCGGGATATATACGTATACACGCCTGTATATGTGTATATAAAGGCAGAGAGGGAGAGAGAGAGAGAGAGAGAGAGAGAGAGAGATGGAAAAGGTTCCGCGATCAATATGGTGGACAGACGCAACGACACCCTCGTCACCCACACCCCCTAGACCCTCCTCTTCCACCTCTCTCGCTCTCTCGCTCTCTCTCCCTCTCTCTGTCTCTTTCTCTTTTTCTTGATGCTGCTTCTATGGACCAACTCAATTTACAGAATCACCAATTTTAGAATTTTCTGCACAGTTTTTTAAAGTGCTTTAACGGGTTACTTTGTTTTTGGAATCGTAATGTGATAGGAGTATTATGGCGAGAGGATTTGAGGGGTATACTGATTTTAAGGATTACTGTTTTTAGATTTTAAAATAATTACTCCGATCAAACTAAAACATTATTGACGAAATTAAAAATATTCACCTGGAAAAGTCAAAATAATAGCTACAAATTTCATAAAAGTAGATACAAAAAAAATTTGAATTACACTGAGAAAAATAAGGTAGTAAAGTTTACTATAAAATGTTATAATTGGAGGACAGACTTGAATGTGAAAAAAAGTGCCATGAAATTTGGAAAAATTACAATTTTTATAGTAAAACGTTTTTTCTTTTACGCAAACTAAATATTTAATAAAATAAAAGCTTTAACCCATTTTTAAGGTATGAAGTGGCTAAACTAAATGTTCTAAAGAAGTTAGACTATGTAACCTCGTCACACTCAATGTCAAACTACAAGAGAATGTTACCGATTGTCCGTCTACATAAGAAAATCAAATTATGTACTATAATTATATTTATTTTAATTTTATATTAGTTTATTTACGTGTAATGCTATATAATGAAACAAAGAAAGATTTATAATTAAAGTTTTGAAAGCTAATAATTTTAGTTCTTAGCTCATCAAATATTTTGGTAATTTAAAATATAGAAGTTTTTCTTACGTATTTACAAAGTAAAACTTATTTTGTTATGTTAGGATACATTTCATATTACAGCACTACCTTTCTTAGCTATTTACTAGCCATGTCAGTTAGAAAGAAAATCATCAGTCCATTTAATAAAGAAATCACGCGAAAAAACGCATTTCATCTATTAACTATTTTCCTGGCCACTTTGAATGCTGGAAATTTTACCAGGGAGTGTGTCCTCCAATGATAATTTATAGTAAACTTTACTAGATTATTTTTTTCGGTGTAATGTTGAAGTTCGAAATTTTGCTAAATAAATGAATTAAGGGAAAAGTTTTTTAATATTATGCCGAAACTGTTTTAAATCCTTCACTAACTCTAATATTGATATTTTATAAATTAAAAGAAAACATTGAATTTAAAATGACTTTATCCTGAATATATTCATCACAGACAATTTAATTACAATATTTACAATTTATTTTTCGCTCTTGACTTGAGAACAATTTTTTTTTATAAATTGGAAGAGATTTGAGGGCTTGAACGGTATGAAATATGAATTCTATGCCTACATAAAGCATTTCGTCGGTATATCGTTGAGTTTGAATAAATTTCTCGCTTGAATAAGCTCATCGATTTGGGCTGTTTATTCACGTATCTTGAAAGCGAGAACTTCAACGGGCTAACCGCGGTTAAACATTTCTATTTACACTTTCACGACTGCCTTCACGCGTTTCTACAGAGTTTTCAATTTTTATTTCACACTTCGCACGTATTTGTAAAAACTTTAGAAGTGGAGATATTTTTTTAATTAAGTTATTAAAATAAAGGAGAGTATTTCGTGCGTTTATTTTGAAGTTTTAAACGAGCTTTAATTGAGTCGACTTTTAAATATTATTTATACTGATATTTTGTCGGTGTTTGCTTTTAAAATGAAATTATTATAAGCTTTTTACTCCGCTCGACGATTTTTGAGGAAAATTGAGAAAAACCTTTTATTTCCACTCCGTTGAACCAGAAATAAAACGATAAATGACATATTGATGATTATTTAACTTTTCCCTCACAAAACGAATAATGTTTATCTTAAAATTAAAAATTAATAAAATGTGATAATAATAAAATAACGCATTAATTAAAAATATTGTTTAAAAATACATAAATATTTCAAATAAAGTACAATCAATGTTCTTATTCAATTAATGTTCTTACATTTTATCGATTGAAATCTTTTACTTATTTCCAAACTTTGAATACTGTTTGCACACTACGTTTGTAAAATCATCAACAATTAACGACAATTTACAAATATTTACAAATAACGAAAAAAGTAGAGATTAAACTTCGAACGAGTAAATAACTATTTCTTCTTCAAGTAGTTCGTAAATTTTTAAAATATTGTATAAATTTTCGTCATTGAAAGACTACGTTCAAAAACAATTTTCACCATAGCTCACAGCCATGATTGCACCGGTCTTCGCTGAAAAAGCCACAGGCGCGGGGAGAGAGCGTCGTTCGTTCCATCCGGAAAATTTCAATTCCCTACACACAGAGCCCTGAGAATCCCGCGCCTTTCTCTCTCTCTCTCTCGCGCAGCAGAATAATGCTCATCGATAGATCTATTTCTATACGTGCAGCTTGGCGTGTATTGGCGGCGGCCCCGACCTCAGGTGTACAAACAGACCGCGGGGCAATATTGCTAAAAACTCCGTTACGCGCGCGAGTTTAATCTTTCGCTTCGAGCAATTTGATTCGGTTCACACAGCCGCTGCCGCTGCTGCTGCCGGTTTTTCCCGCACACATCTCTCTCTCTCTCTCTCTCTCGTGTGTGCGCGCGCGCGGCCATGTATGCATTATAGACGTGTATTTCGCTTTATTTCGCGCTCGATACTTCCATAGCCGTTCGCGGTACATCGACACAAAACCCGTCGAAAAACTCCTCGGAATTGCCGTGTTCCCTCTCTATCTATATTGGCCGCTCGCTTTTTATTTGCTGCTTCGTTTTCGCGTATTTTTTTTATACGCCGACGCGTTGTGCGCGAGATGAAGTTGTTACAAGCACAGCGAAAGTCAGGCGAGGAACGAGCGTTGATTATAATCCCGAGTATAATTTCGCTGCTTTTTTTCGCTCACTTTTTTTTCCATATTTCTGACACGGTTTCGCTAATTTGTTTTTGCCTCCTGTGATTGCGCTTGAAAGACTTGATTTTTAGATTTCGTTTTTGATTGGCGCAAGATTTTTCGCAGATTTTTTTTTGTTTTTTTTTTTATTTTTATTTCCAAAATAAATAAATGGTGGCATACCACCCGGTGTTACAGCCTCCGGTGGTGGACAGACAGGAGGAGCCGCCTCCAGGCCCGGGACTAACTGTGTTTTTGGACAAAGTAACATCGCTGGACTTCACGACAGTCAGGCGCCTATCAAAGGCCTTCAAAGGTAGAAGTGATAAGAGGAACCCTCTGACGTCCTAAACAGTGCATTATTCAGCGCTGTATTTCTCTGCACCAGACGGGAGCACCTGGAGGTGTGACCGTTGTGAGGAAGACATCGGTGCACCCTGGAGACCGCATACCGTGCACAAAACTGGCCTGATGACCGCCATGCGGTCGCTCAGGTGCCCAGGATGCTACTTAAATAATGCCATCATGTGTCAAATTGAAAAATGTCCTGAATGCATGATGACCATTGTAGCAAGAAGGGATGAGATTATTGAAGACAATGTATTTGCCTATATAAACCGAGAGAAGGTATATATAAGACATATTTATACAAGGTTCAAGAAGGGCCATATCAGCAGGACGCCAGACTCCAGAAAGAAGATTAGATAAATCCTAGGAAAAGGTGAATCGACTGGGCTAGGCCATAAGTACCAGAATAATATTATTTCTTTTACTAAGTTTTGTAAGCTTTTATAACGTTGTTCTAATGTTTTAATAAATTGACTGAGTTTCCTAAAAAAAAAAAAAAACTAAGAGATGCTGGATTAAAGTTATCTTCGGAAAAATGTGAATTTCTTAAAACAGAAATAATCTTTTTAAGACAAATTTAAAACAGACTGGAATTAAAGCCTACCCAAAGAAAATTGAAGCAGTATAGAAATTCCCAACACCAAAAACCGTAAAAAATGTTAAAGGATTTCTAGGTTTAGCAGGCTATTATAGAAGATTTATCCAAAATTTAGCAGAAGTAACTAAATCTCTTACTACACTAATCCAAAAAGATGTCAGTTTTGTGTAGAAGGAAGAGGAGCAAAGCGCTTTCGAAAAATTAAAAGAAGCACTATGCTCGGTACCTCTCCGACAAATTCCTGACCTCAGCGAAAAATTTATACTTTCCCAAGGCAAAATCGGAGAGGATAAACCAATAGCATACGCCTCAAGAGTTCTAAAACGAGCAGAGTTAAAGTATCACACATATGAAAAAGAGGCTCTGGCAATAGTATTTGGAATTAAGACATTTAAGAACTATATAATTGGAAGCAAATTTACCGTAGTTACTGACCACAAACCATTATTATCTTTTAAGTCTGCGGATAAAAATACAAGGGTTCAAAAATGGAATTTAGAATTAATAACCTTTGATTTCGATGTAGTCTATATTTTCTACTGTGTTTCTTGATATAGCGTCTGAATTTACGTTTGCTTTTCCTTTTTTATAGACTATAAAATAAACATTATTTTCTACTGTGTTTCTTGATATAGCGTCTGAATTTACGTTTGCTTTTCCTTTTTTAATGTTTATGTTTTAAATAGAACACAAGCAAACAAAGTAGCAGATGAAAATAAAAAAACAAGAAGCAAAGAAGAAGATAGAATAAATCAAGAAATATCAGAAGAATACTATTATAAAAAATAAAGAGGCAAACTAGGGAAAACGCATAAAAAAATAAAATCTAGAGGTAGACCAAAGGAAATTCAGTTGATTCAAACATCAATTGATACATATGAAGATAACCAGGCAACAAAATAAGTTAAGATTAAAAATATAATATACATAAAAGACTTAATTCTGTTTAGAACATATAACTTTCTGCAGCTATTATCACAAGGGGAATTACTCGATCAAAATACTGAAATATTTGTATTACAAAATTACACGCATCATTTTTTTTAATGCACATTACAAAAATACACGAAACATTGTTTTTAATGCACATTAACACAGTCATGTCAGCACAATAACAGAAATTAAAATTAATTTAACAAAAAAATTGCGCCAAGTATTACAAAAAAAAATTGTTCAACAACTTACAATTTTCAAGAGGCAAAGTCGAGGTAGAGCCAATAAAAATAAGAATGTCATACGTTCTACAAGTACAGCATAAATAGGTACTTTTAATACTATAGAGGGGAATCTTTTTACACTTATGAGAGTTAAATCTAAAAAATGGATTTTGTTGTCAAGAGATAGCTCTGTCGTAAATTTTAAAAAGGGGGTCAAATTTATTAAAAACATCTTTTATGTATGAAACCATACATGACAACACACGTAAGAATATCGTCAAAATATCTAAAATAAAAAGGAACAGGAAAGCAAAGTTTATTTTTAAACAATAAATGATATATTACGCTTACGCTTTTTTTCATAGCATTACTTCCTACGGGGTAATAGCTTGGGGAGGTGCATATTCCAATAGTATCTATTTACTCAAAAGACTGCAGACTAGATTACTTAAAATAATTAACAAAAACAATTTTATCCTTGATAGAAGCCCTTTGAGCCTAGATCAAATTTTTTCATATGAATTGCTGTCTTTCCACTACAAAAACCTACAGTCAACATACCTTAACTTAAACAAAACTACAATAAAGAAAAGTATCCAGATTCCAAAAAGAAACAAAGTAAGCATTAAAAACAGTTATATTAGAGCCAAAAAATGAAACTCAAGCAATGGGTTAGAGAAAATGTATGAATAACACAAATACATTCTTGATACTTTGCGAACCTGTTTGCAAACTAATTATAGAAATAAAAATATACTACTGCCTGTTTAATGGAAAAATTACTCGAAGAAATATAACGCGTGTAAGGCGTCTTTATTCCTTTTCACAATTATTGTATTTATTTTTTGTAAAATAAACTTTATTATGTTTTTTTAGAATAAGTTAGAGTACGTTAGTTTTTAAGTGTATCAGACCAGCGCACAGGAAATTGTTTTTCCTCTGCTGGATTATTTATATATAAACATGTACAATGAAGCCGTTAAATGTAATTCACTGTACTTACTCTGATTAAATAAATTAAAAAAAAAAAATTAAATTAAATAAGTCTCAAGATCCTGCATCACCATATATACTAAAACTAATAGGACTAATAGGACTTCTCATAGCCGTACCAAACGTTTGTCTATAAAAAACCATATTAAAATGAAAAAAATTGTTTTTTAAAATAAATTGGATGACATTAAAAAATTCTGTGAAATTTAAATTTATCTTGTTTGCCAATTGAGTGCACTGTTTTTCGAGTGCGTAGAAAATAAGTGTCATGAAAGTTAGTGAATAAGCTGCTGATATAAACTAATAAAAGTGTATCTTTCAGGAGTCGGAGTTTTCGAGATTTTATTTTTTAATTCTAGGCTATTTTTTACGTATGACGTAGTTTATTTCAAATACGCTCCGTTGAGCATTTCATCGAAGAAAGCTCGCTGCGAACGAGAAAGAAGCTGCAGCGAAGCATAGAAAAAAACGAGAGCAAAAAAAGGGAAGAGGGAAGACGCTCGCAGCCTTTGACTCTGTTGACCGGGGTACTCGAGCCCGTAGAGAGAGAGAGCGAGAGAGAGAGAGAGAGACAGAGGGAGAGCCCAGGCCGCCTACGAAGATGAGAAAATTCATATTCAGAGCGCTGATATTGAAGTGACGCGCGCGCGACTACGGCGACAGTTGGCCTTTTGAATTTCGGAATTGTATGCCGCCGCGCGCGGCCGGCGAACGGGCAAGCGGCTTCTCCGGTTTCAAGCGCCGAGCCGCTTGAAAGCGACGTCCTTTTCTGCGCTAATGTGCCGACGACAAAGATGCTAATATGCGCTAATAATAATAACGATGACGATAATGCCGGAGGAAAGGTCGCCGCTCGGGAGGCCGGCCTTGCAAGGACGGCGCCGAAGCATTGTTCCTTACGTTTCTCGAGACCCCGATGAAATTACATCGAGCCAACCGCATCGGAATCAAAAATAGATTTTACAACGTTCCGGAGAAACGCGCTTGTAACATTTATTTTTCTTCGTTTACGAGCTTCCCTTGGATTTTCGTGCAATGATAATTACTTTACAATAATTTGTTGTCTTATAAAAAAAAAGGAACGGTGACAATTATTTTCCGAGAGCATTATTTGCTCGTTGTCTACACCGTAGTACCAAAAATCTGCACAGAAGAAAAAGAATTAATATCCAATATCCGGGGCGAAACTATAATAAGAGTTCGGTGCTCTCCCTCGCAGTTAGACTAATCCCTTTGACCAAAAGTGTCCGAGACACGCGGTACTCGGCAATATCTCAAGCCAAAAAGAGTACCGAGGGAACAATGGCAATCTCGATTACATATCCAGTCCCCACGCACCATCATCATCCCTATAATCACACATATCCCCCTCGGCGCGTTACCAGCCGACGTGGAGAGTCATCTCGGCTTCTCTCTCTCTCGCACACAATGAAAACCGCACACGGATCACTCGCGTAGTCAGAATAATGGGGATGATTTAGGAGAGCGGCGCGGGGGTGGGCGGGCAGTGCAGCTCTCTCTCTCTCTCTCTCTCTCTCGTTAGGTACACCGAAATACATACCCCGAGCACAATGCACTGCTTGCGCTCGGCTCAGCGCGCGCGTCTCTGTGTGCGCGCAAACGGCGCACATAAGGGATCCGCAGAGCTCCACGTGCAACCGGGTACCCCGAAAAGCTTGTCGCGTGCGCCTCTGGGACCTTTGATTGGTCAGCCGTGTATGAGAGTGGGTTGCATCGCTAATTGCGGGGTGGAGGGGGGGGGGGGCTACAGGCCTTACGGCCGCTGCATACGGATTCTGGGTACGCCGGGCAAGGCGGCCACTGACGCGGCTTCCTGAACCCCCCCCTCCCCCCCCCCGTCCCCCCGAGGGAGGCCAATATGGCGACGCGACGCACAAACGTACGGCATACATATCGGATGCAGTAAGACCGGCCCCCTTTTGTTTGATGCTTGCCTTCCAGTTCGAATAATCGAACTGGGTAATTCGATCGCGGATATATATCGAGCTACTTAATTGTGCCGCTGACGTTTGGCTTCGGCTGGGCTCTGCAGTGAATGCGGTTTTTTGAGAATCTGGAAAGGCGGCGGGATGAAAGATGCAAGGGCCGCGGGACTTTTTCAATATAGCTTCGAACATACTAGAATTTATAGTATTTGGATTCTATTATAATACAAGCTAGCTATTAAATGTATATTTATTTCATTAAGTGTTTAATAAACTTTAAGAATTGATAATTCCTAATTATTTTCTATAATTCTAGAGGATGAATAAGTAAACTACGACAAAAAGAAGATTATCGAACTAGCTAGGTATATTATTGTACGAATTTGAAAAATTTCTGTTTTACATTTTTAATTGCTACCGCAAAGCCAAAAATACCACAGCTATATTACAATACTCAAAAATAAAACGGCAAACCGACGAGAAAAGAAAAGAAAAAACCTGGTTTCTTAATTACGGGCAAACAATGACGATGACTTATCGCATTAAAAGAGGCCGGTATCGCTTTCATAAACAAAAGCGCCGTTCGCCATCACACATCCCTCGGACGTTTCTCTTCCCGGCAGAGGGCAGCGATCATTATGCACGCATGCACGAGCTCTCGGCCGGCGCGTCGGCGGCGGACTACAAAGCGGACCCGGGTTGTCATCGGCGATTTCGGCCGCGAGCTTCCGCCTCCTCGGGTCTCCGGGAGGAGCGCGCGACATTATATTTCGGCGCGAGAGGAGGCCGCCGTCCGTGCGAATGTGCGCGAGAGAGCCTTTTAAGCCGAGATTCCCCTTTTAGATGTACCGCCCCGCGCGCGGCCCGGGACAGTTCAGCGCCGGCTGCGGTCTGCGCTTTGAGAAAGCGCCTCTTTTTCTGATCCCTCCCCCAGCTTTTTGGGCTTGTTTTTAGGTTTTTTTTTTTTTTTTTTTGAGGGAGAGGGAGAGAGTTTCATCCTGCGATTGGATTTCGACGGACATCGGAGGCTGACGGCCGGGTTTTCGATAGGCGCTTTGATTTTCTAATTTTGGCTGGATTTGGAGCAGGAAGTATATATATATATATATTGTTTGTGGGATGATTTAAGAATTTCCTTTGCTTGTAATTAGTAGTAATGCTCGAGATTTATTTTACACTTTCAAATGAAATAATTCATTGTGAAACTGTTTTTCTAACTCTATCAGAACCGTTTTTTCATCCTACAATTTAAACTTAATGCGTTTTAATTTGAATCGGCCAAACAATTTAAAGATTTAACAGCAGAGGGCCAGTAATTTTTCGCCCAACCTCTCAAATTACCCGGCAAACAGCAATCTGAACTAGCCGCTTAAAAATAACCCGGCTATGTTATCCTAACTCCTCCACTTTGCTTCTCGTTCCGCGAGTCATTATCTCCTCGCGCGTGTACACACAAACTTTCTCTCTATCTCTCTTTCCCCGAAGCGCCGAGGCGCAACTTCAAAATTTCATCGCAGGCCAGACTCAAAGCGGAGGAGAGCACTAAAAAAGTCTCTTCTCACACTGACCATCAAAAGACATCGTAACCCATCGTCATCATCCCAGTTCCGCGAGCTAAAGAAGAAGCAGCAGCTTTTTTTCATCGTTCCCTCTTCCCCGGTCCATCCCTCTCTCACTCTCCTTTTCCCTCCGCGGGGGATGTGTCTGCAGTTCGTTCGTAAGAAGCGCCTCCCGGTCTCGTTATAATCGCAACGCGAATAAAGGGAAGAAAGGCCAGCGCCAAAGGCGGAGAGCGCCAAGAGAAAAAGGGGAGCGCGCGTGTTTTTCTGCGCGCGCGAAGTGGCCCGCTCCTCTAACGAGCCGAGTTTGTGCCCTCTGCGCCTAACAAGCTCCATTTTCCGCTGCCCCGGGAGTATAAAGAAGGAGCCGCATCGCGATAATGGCGCTCGGGCGCCTGCAATAGTTACGAAGTCGAAAACAAACAGCCGGCCGGCTTTACAGTCCTCCGGATGTGCAAGTGCGCGCGCTTTGGCCGTGTACGACACCCCGAGGATAGATAGAGATCGAAACGCGCGCTAATGGCGGACACGCGCCGGGTGATCCCCTCCCAAGCTTAATCCTTTGAGAGAGCGACGCGTATCGCGCGTACCTCGGCCGGCACGGGGCGACTCGGGGAATATTTCATGAGGCTGGAGTGCCTCGCGCCGGAGGGAGGAAAGGTTTTTCGAGCACTCCTACACACCGCCCGATGGAGAAAACTTTCGGTACAGATCGCGTAAAGCTTTTTACGGCTGTCTCGATGCTGGATTTCGAGCGCCGCAGTGAGGTCGCGCGAGGAAATCGGCGTGATGGATTATTTTCAGCTTTTCTAATGATTATCAAAGTTCAAAAGTAATTTAATATTGTGTTAAGTGCACTTGTTCATTAAAATCGACAAATTCATTTTTCGCGCTATTTTGATCTTTCAGTTCTTTCCATCTTTAGTTATTAAAAATCGAGTTACAGCATCACCTGACTCTCAAAGCATTTTCAGAATCCAAAAAATAACCGCAAGAGCGATAAAGAAAAACCAATAAAAATTCTCTCCAGTCTTTCCGCCCAAACGAGAAAAGCGTTCCAATCGAATCGTATACTTTCAGTCCATACTGTACCGCGCTCACATCACTTACGTCGCTTCCCCGGGTTCGGGCCGAGAGGGAGAGGCGCGCCGGAAGGGCGACGGGACCCCCTATGAAGTTGTCTGTAACACCGGCTGCTGTTGCCCGGTAAATATGGCCACTCTAATGGCGCCTGAGCCTCGTCTCTCCCTTCTCTCCCTTTCTGCGGAGTGTACGCCTGGTTTAAGTCCAGCGCTATCATTACACGGACCGATTATTGCTCAAAGGTCTTAGGCGGTATTACGCCGGGCTCGTTGGTTATTTATTTCCGCTTCAAAGTTGATTTTTACTTGTTTTTCGCGCATTGGATCGATGGAATTCTTTGAAAATCCTGCCTTCGATGTGGTAGTCAAAATATTTAAAGCTTTATTCGATCATTTGAAAACCTTGAATTAATTTAATGTTGCGTTAAATAATGTTATAATCTTGAAAACAATAATTTATGAATTATCGTAGAATTGTTACGACGGAAAATACTGTAGAAATGTCTAACAAAACTTCTGTGTTTAGCAAAGTTTAAATATTGTCTAAAAAGTATTCCGAAAGGTATACAGAATACTTTTACGAAAGTTCGCGAAAAGCTGGTTTTTAAAAACGGATATTCCAAAGTTTCCTACATTTTTAAAAAAGGAAAGCAACAAGAATTTCCTTAGAGACTTTATTTTTCGTAGTTTCATATTTTAAACAATGCATCCCAATCTCTTCTTTACCAACACACCGCAGCCGAGCGCCCTGTACTTACAATCTAGCACAAAGAAGCGACGAGTTTTCTCAGAAAAATCACAATCCGGAAGGAAACAAAAAAAAAAAAAAATGGTAACATTTCGCGTTTCCCCGCGCGCGCAGTATCTCGCCGTCCGTGAAAAAAAAAAGAGAAAAAAAAACGAAACACAACGGGCTCATCCAGGGGTAAAAAACCGCCTTTGTTAAAACCGCCTCTCTCTCTCTCTTCCCCCGAGAGAGAATCCCGCGAATCTCCGGCGAGGCGCATCTCTCGCGCATCGCGTTTCACTCCTCTTTCTCCATTTCATTTTCGTCGAGGAGCGAGAGTGAGAGGACAGGGAAAAGCCGCAAAAGTTTCACTCGAAGGCAGAGCCAGAAATACAAGAAAAAAAAAAGAAAAAGAAAAGGAACGAATCTGGCCGGAGATCGAAGTAGGAAAAGTATCGCTCTTACACGTCGGAGCCTCCGCATAACAAGCGGGTATTACGTTTCCGGAGGCGATTCGAAATCGAAACGGATTCGTAACGCGAAGGATGAATGGAGAAAAAAAGGTGCAGGCTCCGATTGTTATCCTTGCGCGGGAAATCGTTATCTGGACATCGGTATCTTGGCGAGCCTCTCTCGGACGGATAGGAATCAATCTTTTTTCTTCGAGGCACAAAAGGAAGACGCGCCACTCGTCGAATGAATGCAATGCTCGAGAAATAATTGTTCTCACGATACACGAATTGTAGGTAAATAATATCAAACCATTCGTAGGGATTCCTATTAGTAATTTGATAGCTTCCATATGTATTTTCCAAGTTCTATTTTCGTGAAAGAATGTTTTATTTGTTTATTTATTTATTTATTTACCAGAGTTACAAATAACATTTGTCGAACAATACAGAGTATAATTATACTCATGATAACACGCTATACCGTCGCAAATTCTGCAGAGGAAGAATAATTTCCTGTTCGCAGGTCCGAATTAACCACAATACTGGTTTAGTTTTACTTAACAGTAATAACTTCCAGTAATAACGTACACCCACGCATCCATTCCTGCAAATATTAGGCCATGTCGGACTTCCAATACATAGCCCATACTCGCATTCACACTTACTCAAAATATCTCACTCATACCCGGTTAGGCAAAATAAAGGCCGTGTATTTTTTTATGTATTGGAAGTTCGACATGGCCTAATATTTGCAGGAATAGATGCATGGGTGTACGTTATTACTGGAAGTTATTACTGTTAAGTAATTATACACGGAGAAAAATTTTGATTAAAAATTAGAAATAAAATTCGAGCAAAAATTACATCTACGATGTTAATCCCGGACCCGCCTCACATTTGAGTAAATTTTTAAGATGAGGGTATGGTAAAATTTTCTCATTTCAAAAAATAACCTAAAAAATTATTTTTTAACCTATCAATCTCTGATTTTCTTTTGCTATTCAATTTTTTTTAACGTCAAATTGTGAAGGGGAATTTTAACTGTTTTACAATGAGGGAGGGGAAAAAAATTACCCTTACGGTTTTGTAAAACATTGTAAAGGTATTATAATTATAGAAATTATATTATTAGAACATTGCATTTCTTTCATTATAAATATTAAGGAAGAATACATTACTCCAGAGATGTGGAATTTTTTTACACAAAATAATAAAAATTTAAAGCATTACCTATTAAATATTTCATGCAAATGCGGATAAAGTTCACCTTACTGTCAAAATCGCCCGAGTTTCACTCAAATTTAGGGGTAATTTTTGACCAAAATTTTTCTGCGTGTAATAAAAAAAATTCAGGTATTAATTGAATTTTCAAATTTACATGTAATTTTTTAAAAGTTTCAGTTAGCTCACATAAGCTGCATAATCATAATCAAGTGTGTATACTTTATTTTTATGAGAATGATCGGGAGCAACTCACGGCAGATGTCGCGATGCTACTCATCTTTTTAACCGTTCACTTGAACCCATCTAAAGCCTCTCTGTATTCAAACTCTGTTAATCTATTTGTCCAGCATCAAAGCTAGAAACCTCAAAAAGAACGAAATCAAGAATAAAGGTGTTGAGAACGAGAGAATTGACAAAACCGAGGCGCGTGAATGTCGTTCCGCGAGAAAGGAACGAACGCCACAACCGTCAGCGCGATTGCAGTGTCGGCGACATTCATCCGAAAACCAGCCTGCACACTTACATAATACATCCTTACGCACAGGATCGGAAGATCAAAAGCCTCGACGCGAAGATTCTGCATAGAAAGCATCGCGAGCGGCGCGTATATAAGTTTTATCTCCTCCTTTGTCTATCCTTTTCCCTCTCCTTTCTCTCGGGCTTCAGATCTGGAAACGAAAAACCGGCAGCGAGAGCAAAGAACAAAAGAGGACGAACTCTCGGGGCGCTTCTCTCCTCTCATAAAAGCACAAAAGTACATCTCGTGAGCTCCTCCCGGGAGGAATAAGAACGAGAGAGAGAGAGAGATACCGAGAGAGAGGTCGCCGATCTATTTGGTAAACAGGCAAACGTACGAGAACGGAGAGAAACAGACAATGCCGCTCATCGCTCGATGGACAAAAGCAGCGGCACCGCCGGCAACAGTTATTGCGTAAACACACTCTAAGAAATCTACCGGTAGCTTTCGCCTCGGAGGGATAGCGGCGAACGACAATGCTGGAAAGAGAGAAAAAGATTTCGAGACCCCGACGACATCTTCTAGATTACATTGGGGATAACCGCGAAACTTGTTCGCCCTCTTGTCCTGGCCGCACTTTGCGCCTCCGAAAGGCCGCTTAGAGGAGTCGTTCCTTTCTGACCCAGATGAATTTAAATGGTTTTGCTCGGGTCGCTGTGGGGACAAGAAAGTGTCGGGAAGATGCTAGGAAGCATCTAGGAGGATTTATTATTTTTTCAGTTGGTGCGCCTGATTACTTGAAAGATGGCTCTAATAAATTAATGTTTGTCGAGTGGTCTTTAAATTCCAAAAGTACGAGATAAAGTCGATTGAGAAGAAAATAAAGTCATTGTGAACATTCTAAACCTCGAAAAAAGTTCGATAACCCTAAGAAATTCACAACGAAATCCCAGTCCCACAAAACACCCACTCATCCGTTGATTAAAATTTCCCATCGAAATTCCAGTTCATCGCATTTAGAGGGCATTTAGCGCGCCGCCGACGAGCCCGGTAATCGAGCCGCGGAGAGAATTCGAAATGTCTCCGGGGACTCGACGCGGCTCCGTATCTGAAGCGGCTCTACGGCCCGATATAACCGAGACCTCCCGCGGGATCGCATTAAAACTTATAATACAGCCGGGGGATTTCGCTTACTCGGACGTGAGCGCAGGAGTTTCGGCCGACGCAGCGTTAGGAACCCGAGCGATATCGGCCTTTTTAACGAGTCAGCAGGACGGCTGCTCTCGCTGCTGCTGCTGCCCCCGAGAGCCGGATATTATTTTGCGCAAGCACTTTCGGCCATGAATTTTTTAGCGCCCTGTTTAGCGTTTCCGGGCTTGTGAAACTCGCTGGGTTATGAGGGTCGAAGGCAGTTCAGGAGCTGAGAGTTTTCATGGATTTAACAATTTTTGAGGGCTGGGGTGTGTTAGAGGTTTTTATTATTGTTACCCTGGTAGAAATGAAACAGTTCTTACCTAGGAAATAGGTAGCAAAAGAAAAGATTAAGTAGGAATAAGCTTACCTTTTTAGAATATAATTTCTTAGCATGAAACGTTTTTTTTCACATGAACTAAATATTTAAAATATTTAACTAAGGTTTAACCTATTTTTAAGGTATTAAGAAGCTAATCTAAATGTTCTAAAAAGTAAGGCTATGTAACCTCGTCACACTCGATGTCACAATAGAAGAAAATTTTACTGATTGTCCGTCTACATAAGAAAAACAATTGTATATACTATATTTATATTTATTTTAGTTTTATATTAGTTTATTTAC
>JAWWEO010000021.1:2920762-2976964 GCA_035582975.1 Ormyrus labotus
AATTTTTTGGAATCATGCATATTATCATTTACTCTTTTCTTATCATACTTGATTTTCGCATCTTTAATTACCCTATCCAGTATCTTATTATATTCTTTATATTCTTTTTTTAAGTTTTGGCTTTCTATATTTTTTTTCCATAGGTTATATAATTCTTCTTTTTTTCTACATGAGATTATTATAGCTTTCGTTATCCACTTTTTTCTATGTATACTATCTTTATTTTTGCATTTATGCTTTATTTGTTCAGTCGCCTTTTCAACGCAGTTATTTATCATTTTTATTAATTCGTTTGTTGCACAATTTGCATCCTGCATTGATAATATATTGTTCCAACTCTTTTCACTAGAAATTCTTTCAAGTTTACTATAGTTAATTATACTGCTCTTACTGTTTACTTTTTGATATATCTTAATCTTTTTAAACTTTACTATAAGAGGGAAATGATCATTAAAAGGAACAGTAAGTTTGTATGAATTAGCTATTATTGTATTAATTTTTATGAAAAAGTTATCAATACAGGTGCCTCCTTGTCCCATTAGAGCTGGCCTCGTTATGCCTACAAAACACGGAATATATTCATGCGCCAAAAAATTGTTTAGAAATTCTTGTTTAATTTTATTTTCATAGTTCTGCGTATTATTTTCTAATATATCAATATTGAAGTCACCAATTAGGCAATGATTCTTAGTATCCCTATTTGCTTGTAGATATTTTCTTGTCGTTTCTATAAATTCCGTTTTTTTATATCATGTGATCTATATACTGCTGAAATTCTAAAAATGCTACTATTATTCATTTCTATGTCAATATCCAAAAACTTTGTTCGGTCAATTGTAATGGTTTTAGTATCATGATACACTCCATCCCTCACGTACGCGACAACACCATCAGCTTTGTTGATATAGTTCTCGTTATAATACATTACATATCCCGATATTTTATATAAATCTGTATGTCTCATTCTCCAAGTTTCAGTACATATAATTATGAACGGCTTGTTTTTTAGATTATTTACAAATATTTCTAATTTTTCGAAATTTATATTTATACTTCTAATATTAACGTATAATACAACAAAATCATTCTTTCCTATTTTTTTATTCATGTCTGCAAATTCACTGAACTCATTTTCTTTTATTAATAATTCATTGAGATTATGTTCAAACGCTTCAGTATTTTTGATCATTGGTTATTATTATTATTTTTCCTGAATTGAAAATTTAGCGAGTTCAGTGATTCTACAGATATGCTTACTTGATTAGCTAACATTGGTTTATTAATGTAGATTCCTGCATTGCCGATGTCCTTCGGTATAGTAGGCTTGACACTGTAATCCGTATTATCGATGTATTTCTTTACCCTGGATTTGAAGACTTGACATCTGTCGTAGTTCGTTGCTTCGTGGTCTGTAGTATACTTTGTCTTATATTTTTTATTACTAAAGTCACAATTGGAACATGTTGATTCTTCAGCTGTACACTCACTTGCCATATGCGCACCTGCACATTTAGTACACGTGGCGTTATTTCTGCACTTTTTCTTTTTGTGTCCAAATCTACCACAGTTATAACATGGTTTTACATCAATTACATCAAATGCTAAACATTGTTGGTGTCCAACATATATTCTGTTCATATTTGTTCTGATATGCTTGTATAAATCAGACGTTAATTCTATTAACAGGGATTGCGTACCTTTTCTTTTATTAGTGTACGAATAAAGTACTTTACAACTTTGATCACTGTATTTTGAGAAATTTCTTATGTTTATATCTTCTTGTATTTCCTCTTCTTTCATCTTTTCACTGTTTTCTATTCCGACAATTTTCATTTTTGGTTTATCAATTTCCTCCATGTCTACTTTACAGGAACCTGCCAGTTTATCTTTTAATGTAGAAATTGCTTTTTCAGCACTACTTTTATCGCAGCAACTTACTACAATTTGATCTGATTTGTCTCTTTCTATTATTGAATTTGTTTGAATGGATTTATCTTTTATTATATAGTGTGAGATTTTTTGTTTTATATCCTGTAGTGTTCCTGTTTTTTTTTGTCTTTGTGATCATTATTCTCGCCGTTGTATTTGTCTTGTGTACGTTTCCAGCTGTTGCATCTGCGTAAGTTATTTCATTTGTGAAATTTTTTGTACTATTTTGTTCTTTTTCTAGTAGCTGTTTCAATAGATTATTTTTATCCTTCATTTCTTCATTTAAATTTCTTAGAAGTTTATTTTCAATTTTCAAACTTTCAAGGTCGGCTTTATCGAAAACATTTTCATCGCAAACGGTCTGTTCTAAGTCCATAGATATATTTACTTTTGACTGCTGTAGCTGTGATATATTTTGTTGCTCTAGTTGCTGAATTAATTTTTGTTGTTCTAATACTTTTCCTTGTAATTGCTTTATTTTATTTTCGTATACACTTTTAGTTGCGTGTTTAATTTGCGCAATTATCGTTTTTACATCTGTATCTAACACTTGATCACTGTTAATTGAGGTTAGGTCAACTATATCCTTATGCTTTTTGCACAACACTAATACCTCACTTAAGTGCACTCCATGAGCTCCATTATTTTTCACAAAATCACCTGGGTGGTACACGTCTTCACATAAAAGGCAAACTACAGTCTTAACTAGTGTATCTCTATGACATTTATATGTTTTTCCCCCGCAAAGATCGGGAGGCTTCTTCGCCGTGCCCGCCATATTGCCGGAATGATGATTTAATATCAACAGATTTATTTACAAAATTGTTAATATAATAAATATTTTCAATCGCCTATAAATACAATAATTATTTACTAACATATTTGCGATCCAATCTATAAATGAAAATACTTTAACGTTTACTGAAGCGCTGCTATCCTCCTGTATCCTTAGAGCATAGCAGCACACGAAACTACTCCAACGAGTTGGATTTACTTAATGTAAATTAAACTGGTTCAATAAATCTTAAAATCTTAAATCAAATTTTTTGGCAATTTAAAATTGGGAATTTTTTCTTACGTATTTACAAAATAAAACTTATCTCGTTATGTTAGGATATATGGAATAATACAATAATAGCTTTCTTAACTATTTACTAGCCAATGTCAATTACAAAGAAAATTATTTAATAGCGAAATCATGTGAAAAAAAGCGTTTCATCGCAACCTATTAAATAACCACGGGACTTATATATTAACTATTCTCCTGGCCATTTTCAATGCTGGAAATTCTACCAGAGTAGCAGAATAAAAATTATATTAAATGTTAATTCTTAAGTCATTTAGGTTTAAGCTAGAATTTAAGTTTCAATAAATATTCCAGACCTGCGAATAGGAAATTATATTTTCCTCTGTTGACTTACTTCTCATTGTAATGTAATATATTGTTACTCTGAATAACAATAATAATAATAATAAATAATAATAAAATTTTCGATTTTTTATGAGTGCGCAGGTAAATTTTTTATTGGCTACAATTATCAAGCTTATTTGATGTACATATTCTATTTATTGAATCTATTACGTAACTACTTTTATTCTATAAAAGTTTTTACTCCTTTTTTTCTTTTAGTTTATTCTGCAAAAAAAAAATCTAGCGGAGAACTAAGCCAAGTAACTATAGTAACTATTTGCCTAAAACAAATACGAACTTCACTGCGAAATTTTTTTCGAACTGCAAACCAAACCATTTTTTATCATAATGAATTCTTCAAAATAAATAAATAATACACGTTCGTACTCTGAAATATCTCCGGAAAATGTAACAACTAACGAAGCTCCCCGGATGATACAGGCTCTACAAATAATTCCCGCGGGAACTCTTCATCAAGGCGAACTTCGGCAAAGACAAACTGAAAACTCGGCAAGAAGCACTAAAGGCAAAAAAAGCTCTATCCGATACACAAACGCGCGCAATAAAAGTTCGGAGCGCGCGATTCATTTCGCGTCTTGCGCAAAGATACACACGTGAGCGCGCATACATTTCGCGAGGGGAAGGGGAGAGGGGGGAACGTAAAAGTACTCCGGGGTAGAGGCACTAATGAAGGCTTGTCTTCCTCGTCTTATACTCGTTACTTGCTAGACTCTTTCGCGAACTGCGTAAGGATGAAAAAGTGTATGTGAAGGGCTGCAGAGACTTTTTGCTTTCGTTTCAAGTTACTCACATATCTTGTCGTTTTTGCGTGTAAAGAGTTTTCTTTTTTTTATGAATGAAAATTAGTTGTATTATAATTAAGTTTATTATTGAAAACGATTCGTAGAAAATTTTTTTATGATTAAAATTTTTAGGAAATAATACCCTGAATAAGTTAATTATAAAGCAGACATTATGTTTCTCTTAAAAATATTTCTTTGTTTTTGATTGTAAGGCGTATAATAGACTATTACTTTTACTTTAATAAAGTTTAAAATAAAGTTTTAAACTTATGAATTGATACATAATTTATACCAACAGTGTTGAAAACTAATACATGTAACGAACTAAAAAATTATTAGAAAAAGTATTTTACTTTCCTGAAAAATAAAAACGAAGATGAAAAAATAATAACCTTGAAATATTAATTCCTCCGCCGAAACGCAGAATAATAGAACAGCAACTTCTGCGTCAAGTCCATTAAATATTTAGGAAGCTCCCTCTTCTCTGAAATCGAAAATATTTTCACGAAAAGCAACAAAAAGCGCACCGGACCAAAAAGAAGAAAAAGCGAATAAAGTGGCAGCATAAGGGTGAAGGAAAAAGGTCCGTTCTTGGGAGGTCAGCCGGAAAAAGGTATAGGTAGTAGCCCTCGCTCGTAATGAGAAAGAGGAGAGTCCAAAGAGAGAGCGAAGTAGAAGCCGCTCCCCCGCATTTCCTCTCTCTCTCTCTCTCTCTCTTTCGCGATCCCTCCTTTTCATCCCCTTTCGCGAGCGCACATACATGTCTGTGCGAGCGCAGCGACAAACTCAAGGCTCTGCCTCGCTGCCACTTGAAAATCTCATCAGGCTTCCCGGATTCCTCTTTCTCTATTTCTTTCGTCTTTTCTCTCTCTCTCTCACTCTCTCTCCCTCTCTCTCGTGTTTGCTGCTTTCGATACTTCGATGTGTGCAGATTCTCAGGGATCCGCGCGATCTTATCGATCGTGTCGTATGGAATGAACCCCTTTTTTTGTTATCGTATAAAAGATGCTTTTTAATTAAATATTATTTGGATTTTTATCTACTTATTTCACTGTGAGTGTTACAGCGTTGAATATTCTACATGACTTAATCTATTATACTTATATTCCCTGGTAGAAATTGAAACCATTTTTAGAGCATTTTTTGTCCATTTTTTAATAAATGCTAAAATTTAATCTCAAAGCATGTGATTTTACTAGGGCTACAGTATTGCGATTTAAAAAATTTTTTAAAATATAATGTAAAATACTGTAGATATATTTTAAAATTTAAAATGACTCAACGGCTTCATATGTGCCAGCAAGAATTTGAAAATTTTATGGCATTCATCAACATACGACTCATGAAAAGCTTATTTTGTTCGCAAATAATATATTGCGAACTTGTCATAAATGATAAATTCTATCAAAGAATAAAACAATTATTAATTTGTAAGAATAGTTTTGTTTAACAATAAAAAACTCACTGTTTCCTCTAACATTAGGAGATTCTAAAATCAAATCAATATGGTTTTATAAAAGAAATTATAATAACGAGGAAGGCAAATGCAACGCTTTCCTTTGCGATCTTTTGCAATCTCTGCAGAATAATCAATTTTATAAACGTTTGAACCTTCCTCGCATGTGCTTTTCTCGCCCGGCAAAGCAGAAAACGCAAAATCACTGCACAGATTGACATTACCATAATGACATCTGCTTGTGTTTCAAAAGCTTCGGCTCTCTCTTCGAAGTTAATTAGATAACGCGATGGAACTTGTGCGCATTTCCATGCAGCGTTCGTCCTCCCTCCATAAATAACTCATAATTCCGCAGTAAATGAAGCATCGACTCCGGGGGCGGCTTGAAAACCCCGAAATGCAATATTCAAAAGTGGCGCGCATTAAAAGGAAAGAAAAAAAGGCCGGATTCGCGTCTGTTTCATTTTTTCCCGTCCGCATTCGACTGTTTATAAACGCGAAAATGAGGATCGAAAGGAATTTGAATGCACGCCGCTCGTCAAGTGCGCGCGGGAAAAGAGAAAACTCCGCTTCACGAGAGAACGCGGAATGGTTAGTTAAAATCCTTCGTTAATCTACGAATATGTATACGTATATACTGGGGCAAACGTACGTTTCCTCTTTTTCCCTCTGCCTTATTCACGAGGCGCACGAGAGAAAAAGAATGGGAGACGAGAGGGAGGGAGAGAGAGACTTGGGGTGAAAAACTCTTTCTTCGTTAAAAAAAAAATTGCGGAGAATTCTATAAGAGTGAATCTTCGAGGACTGCCGCTGAGTTATAAACAAAAAGCTAAAAAAGTAGCGAGCAAGGCGATAAGACGGTGCGATGGGGTTGCGCAAGTGTGCATTAGTCGGCCTCTCCTTTTTCCCCCTTTTTTTCCTCTCTTTCGCTCGGATGCTGCATTAGGGTGCTTTCACAATACTTACGTTTGCGGGGAAACGCTGTATTTTTAATTGGAAGAAACAAATAAATATCTGTAAATACCGGCAATTGTTTTTTTTACCTTGGCTTTTGCTTTGTTTAATATTGCCGATAAAAGTATTTTATAGAAAAGACGAGATTTACTTTATTTGTAATACAGAATTATTGTTGATAATTTCAGTATTCTAAAATTTATTCAATTGGGAATATTATTTGTAAAAAATGATAGTATTTATTAATACAAATACTTATAAATTCTACGATATTTATTATTGTTTGACATAATCATTTATAATTTTTAAGAACAGGTAATTATTGAAATTATTAAATTTTCAAAGTAATTATACTAGCTTTAAATAAAAAAAAAAGTTAGTTTACAGTAAATCGATAAACCGATATAACTTGAAGACGATTTAAAAAATTCGGAAAATTCAATCTCCGAGCAAAAAGAAGCAGGATCCCCCGAAAACTTTATAAAGACTTCATACGTTTCCGGTGAGCAAAACAAGTGCATGAGCATAGAATAAAGCCTCTTATTAAAAAATGCCGGAAAAAGCAGCGCATCGCGTGCGTCAAACGCAGAATCCCGCTCCCATTTTTCAGCTCCGCTAGTGTGAAGCTACCCAAAGACAAAGAGAAGAGTGCGAGGGTGTAGGTGTTGGTATACGCGAGAGGCTCTCGGCAATTTTCTCTCTCCATTTCTCTCTCTCTCTCTCTCTCTCTCTCTCTCTCTCTCTCTCTCTCTCTCTCTCTCTCTCTCTCTCGTTCGCTCTCGAAGCGAGAACGAGGGTCCTCCATAGAGTGGGAGAGAGAGCGAGAGCTGGGCTGGTTCCCGTGTGTAGGTGATTCTATAGATGGCTGGGTCGGCGGGGCGTGGCGCAGGCGACGCTCGCGTCCAATGGGAAACCAGCGACTCCGCGGGGCAGAAAGGACAATGTACACCGGGGCTCTCGAGGCTCAAGTGAGCGCGAGCGAGACGGAGAGGAGAGAGCGATATTCTCGCGGCAGCCGAGCCCCGACAAAGAGCACCAAGTCGAACGTCGAACGCCACCATCCTAGTGAAAGAGAGAGAGAGAGAGAGAGAGAGTCGAGGGAACCAATAACAAGGGATGCTGGATAAAGGCGAGGGACGAGGAATCGCCTCGTTTTCGGCTAAAATGAAAATTCTTTTGATAAAAATGCCCGATACCTTTTTGCACGGAGTTTGCTAAGGATTTTGGCTACGATTAGATTGACTCGATGGTCGGCTGGTGATTCCTGAAAAATTCAAGTGTTCCGAGCATGAGTTTTAGGAAGAAAATGCTTTTCCGACTAGAGAGAGAAGAAATAACTATGATATTCATCCCTTTCGACATTACTAAGCGGAAATGCGGCATTATATTCATTATGCACAAGCACATTAACATTCACACTGAAATTTTCCAATGGCCAAGGATTAAATAATAAGTACATTTTGTATAACAATCATTTGATTATTGAGTAACGTTATCTGGTCAATTAAATTACTCATTTTTTTCGAAATTTTATCGTTTACTCTTCAAATTTTTAATTTATTTGTGCATCGAAAGGTAAATAATCAACGTTATTTAAAGATAAATGTACACAGATATGAGATTAAAATTTGTTGCATGTTATTATCTCCGTGAAAATGGCTTTAAATTACACGAGGACGGTGTTATTTCAAATTTATCATTACCTCAGCGAAAATATTTTGTATTCGATTAATTTAAAATCAATTCGAGAAAAGTAAATGAATTTATCATGTTTTTACGCAACACTGGCTTTCACGCCGATGTTTGCTTTACATTAAAATAATTACGAATCGTAAATGCATTATAAGGTATTTAGTGACACTCATTGAATTAAAAACAAACGAATTATATTATCAAAATATTATTGGATTACAGTGCGATCACATTATTTATATTAACTCGCGATAAATATTTAAATAATCTGAAATAATAACTAATACTAACGCAATAAGATTAATTGATGAACCGCAACAGACTGATGGTAAATAAAAAATATTAATTAAATACTGCTTCAAAATTTTCGAAAAATTTAATTATTGTATTTTAATCATTTATTTGTGCATGAATTTATAGATTAGAAAAAGTATCAAAACAAAACAAAATAGAGACTTTAAATACACTCCTCCTTCTCAATAATGCTACGATTTTCTATTGTTATTTTCATTTATGACTTACTGGAGTAAAAAAGATGCAACGTAGCACTATTGAGAGGGAGGAGTATAATATAAACCTATTATTACTTATACCATAAGTGAAATCAATAAATTGATATATCAGTCTATCATTTCACATTATTTTCAAAATTATATCGTAAATTTGAGCCGACTAAGAATACCTTCATTTTTCTTCCGAACAAATATTTAACTTTAAATATATTTGCATACGCGAAATTCGATATTTCCCAAAAACATGAAATTCAACTGTTCCCCGAAATCCCGCGCAACCGCGCCTCTTATCGCATTACAACAATCAACGTCGAAGCGCCATTGACATTAAAATACTCGGCTATTTCGCCGGGCGCATCCGATCGGCCAAAATCTGTAACGAGCTCATTTACAAAATCAATCACCGAGTCGGTCCGTACCAGAACGAAGTTCGGACGTTGAAGAGCCGCGGCGCATTATGCATTTACCCCGATCGCATGTACACTCGCGGCCAGTGCGCGCGCTGCCGTAGGAGCTGGCTGCGGAAAGCCGCGCCGGTGGTCTCATTAAACGCGAGGGCGCGCATCTACATGCCTCGTTGTCTCTGCGTAATGGGAGTCGGTTAATTGGGACGAGGCGAGTCCCGCGGCGACGGCGCGACGACACGGGGAGAGAGAGAGAACAGTGCGGCGCCAGGCTATCGTCTATGAAGCGAGAGCCTGCTGAGGATCCTGGAGGAAATGCGAGGATGCTGCCGGTATATTGCCTCGTAGACGAGAGTCCAGCGCTCTGCGGTTACTCGTAAGGGGGTGAAATTACCTTTTAGGGAAAAATTATTTTGCGGCTCAGAGTGCAGGCTCGTTTAATGTTAATCTGGTTTGGAATATTTTATTTTATTTATTTTTCGCAGATTTTCGGTTTAATTAAGTCAAGTGGTAAATACGAGTATAAGTTTCTTTATTATCTTGTCTAGGATTTTAGTGACTTCTGTATAACAGTTTTTTACGTCGTCTTTTAGTTTTACTGACAAAGTCAATGATAAATATTTAAAATTCATTTGAACTCATAATTATTTTAATCTCACTAGAGGAAAATAAAGTATTGTCAGCTCTTGACAAGATTCTCAATAAATTCTTGTAAAGCTACTTATATTGTCGAATATTTTATATGGAATTAATTAACCATCCGAACAACCACGGAAGAACATGTATCCGATAACAAAGGTAAATCGTAAATAATAATAATTAAAAATGCGTTTATCAGAAGTTTGTTACGTACATTTATTTGAACAGGATTTATAAAACGTTCAAATAAAAATGCACCTAAGTAATAGCTTCTGACTTTTACACTACCATTTTTTAGTGTCCTTTTGACTTTTTCGCAATCTCAATTCTCTTCGCCACTCAATTTCAGTCTGATTTTTATTTAAGGAATTATAAGTAAAGAATATCTAAATATTTTTCTAGGGAAATAGATTTTTTGAACATATTTAGAATTAAAAAAGCTTTTACTTTCACTTTCTAATATTAACGAGCCTCTGCATACTATTTATCTACAAAATTAATTCGTGGGCATTAAAAATGAATCATTAAAAACTTTTAAATACTTTCTAGGCCGTATAAAAAAGAAGCCTTTTAATTTTTTCCAAAATTCCGAATAAAAACATTTCCACAGAAAATCACATCGGCTCGTTAAATTTTTCCACAAAATCCCGGACGAAGAATCGAAAATGTTCTCTCGTGCGAAGTTACAAAACTCGCTCGAATCTGAATCGACAGTACTTTCGGTCTTCCGAAATGAAGCCCTCACTTTTCCAGTGCATTGAGAGAGTAATTTCGGTGCACTTCTCCCTGTCTCCGGCACTCCTCCAACTTTAATTCACACAATACCGCGGTAACCAACTCCTATCCTCCCACCCTCTGGCTCTCTCTTCCCTTTCTGTCTCTCCGGTCTACCATTTCGCGATCCTCGACTCGGGAAACAATGCACGCGCCGCAATTAGACGCGCGCCATCGTCGCTTCGCGTTCGCCATGCCTGCCTGCATATATAAGTGTATATGTGCGAGCCTGTGCCTGTGCAGTACCCTTTCTGTCGGTATGTATTTCCACCTCTGCGAGAAAGTCATCCTGCTCTCTCGCTTCGCTCTTGCCTCGACGCAAACTCGCCGCTACTCCGCGCTTCGCTCGAGATGACTTACTTGTTTTGTCTTATTTGATCTCTGGGTTTGATACATCTGGGAATTAAAGATCGAGAGGGACATTTCGTTTCGCGCTTGGAATTGCGAGACTTGTCAAAGGTGGAGTAATATCGGGATTATTGAAATTAGTTTGGGTAATTTTCGATTGAAGACTACCACGAAACGATATTGTATAAATGTTTGAATAATTTTTAAAGATATTAAGTCAAAGTTTTATGAACTAAGAATACTGTTTATCAGAAGAAAATATTTTCTATATAAGAATTACTTCGATCGTATTCGTAAAGTTAATTCCACGCCTTAATAAAAAGTTCGATTGCGCAATAAAATCTTCACTATTGAAGTATGAAAATATAGAAAAATAACGATTATTGCCAATAAAAAGTTAAATATTATGGTACACTAATTTTTTTATTTAGGTAATTATTTATTTTTAAAATACTTAATAGAAAATATTCTTTTTTATATTGGCTAAAATATATTATGAAACTTGAAACAAATGTTTTATAAATACTTTTTGTTTTGGGAACAAAATATTTAAAATAGTAATCTTAAAGCTAATTGTTACATTTGAAATATTCACAATATTTGATAATTAATCTAAATTGGATAAAATTTAAATAATTATTTCAAACAAATTTGATTTTTAGTTAAAAATATTATAATTTTTGTTTAATTTAATTATGGATAAATGATATGAATTACAATTTTAAACAAAATTATAGAAAATTAAATAAAACAATTCACAAAAATTGCAAATCTGCAAAAAATGGGTTTGTGTCTGAGCTAAGTCTCCTTCGCTCTGTAGTGGTTTCGACGAGTCTTCCACAGATGTCGCGGTTAGTCAGTTTAGACTGCGAAGTACAGCATGACGCCAGGACGGATATCATGCTTGTGCACAGTATTAAAGCAATTTAATACTTAAGATTGAGAACAATTGCTACTGCAAAATCAGACAACAAACTTATTGTTTAATATTTGCTTAAAGTTTTCTATATATTTCACTAGAAAATGTACGTTAAACATTTTCACAGTATAAGATAATAGATTCTTGACCATATTAAATAGAAAAGCAATTTTTAACAATAAATAAGTTGTTTAACCGGGATTGTTAATTTATTACACAAAAATTAGTTACGAAGGAGGAACACATCATACATAATATATTTAACAATTCTCAATTCAATCATCTTATATAATTTGCGTTTGATATACTTTTAATTCGACCTTCATAAAATAATTAACAGTATATTAGTTTCCCCGATTCTCCTTAAATTTACAGTTTTTGTTTTATCTTTCTTGTATGTTGTGTGTCTACGAAAAGGGTTGTCGGTACACGGAAAAAAATTTCAGACAAAAATTATAAATAAAATTCGGACAAAAATTACATCTACCAATGTTAATCCGAGCAAATCTCCTCACATTTGAGTAAATTTTTAAGATGACAGTATGTTAAAACTTTCTCTACTCATTTGAATGAGCTATTATATCTGTTGCTTCTTTGTTTATATATTATAAGGTTATGTTACTGACTCTCAGTCTGTATGATCTCTTGTTATTGAATTTTTTTTAACGTCAGATTGTGGAGGGGAAATTGAACTGTTTTACAATGAGGAAGGGGAAAAATTACCCATACGGATTTGTAAAAGATTACAAGAGTATTGTAAATTTTTAGGTAGCGTACTTAGAATATTGAATTTCTTTTATTATAAATATGAAGGAAGAACAAATTACTACTAATTTTTTTACAAAGAAATATACAAATTTAAAGCATGATCTATTAAATATTTCGTAAAAATAGAATAAAGTTCACCTTATTGTCAAAATCTCCCGAGTTTCACTCAAATTTCGGGGTAATTTTTAACCAAAATTTTTCTGCGTGCATCGTACTGAGAATGGTTAGCCGATAATCTGTGGCCGAAACACTACAATTTATACTTTCGTTCCCATCAATATCTCGCATGTGTGAGTTTTAAGTCTTGCTTATTAGAACGATTCACAGATTGAGCAGAGATCAAAACTCATCAAATGTATTATTTCGGAAAGATCATTAATCTTATTCTTATTTGAAGAATATCGTAAACGAGCATTAGAGTCATTTAATATTAAAATAATTAAACCTTTTATTATTAATAGAACGCATCTGTTCAAACTTCTTGCAAAAATTGTGACTTGCACGTAAAAGCAGAGTCGAAAACAATTCCATTGTTCATCAAAATAAATTTCTACCATGATAGTGAATTCTTTTTTTTACTACGAACTATCCTGATAGAAATGTTAACATTTAAAATAGCCAGGAAAATTATTTTTTGGTTGTATGAGGTCTGTGGATATTTTTTTTTATAAGAGTAATAAATTTCTTTTAGTTCTTCTAGCACATTAATTGAACTAAGCGGAGAATCCACCATAAAGAACTATAAATGTCTTTGCATTTTACTTTTAAACGCTTATACATACATTTAAACCCACATAACTGCTATACAAATTAATCATTTAATGCATTTTACAATAAATATTACTTTTCTGCCAAATACATTTGTTGTTGCGTTGAAACAAGTTAAGAAAAATTTGACTCTGTTTCTCTTGTATAATGTGATGGCGTCGTTATAGTAAAAACTAAAAATTTAAGAATTGCTATAACCATATACTTTCATCTTCACATTCTCTAAAATTACTAATAATAAGAATTTGAAATAAAATTCTTTTCGAAACCGGTAAATACTTTGCAACGACCCAAAAAAACGTTTCACTTTTTTAACATTTTATTATTCAACTGGCGATTGACTACTCTAAGAATGGTCTTAATTTCCAGCAGGGACTGCAACCTTCAATAGGGCAATTCGGCACTCTGTTCACATAATCTACGTACTTGCTAACCAAAATTAGTCGCAATTAATCAAATTGAAAGTCCGGCAATGACGAATTGCGAATTGTGCCGAGCACAAGGGACCCGCAAGTATGAGTGCTCATTTCAGTACGCAGTAGCAGCAAGAGCAGCAGCAGAAACGACTGTCCAATTAAGAGAAATTAAGAGCCATTAATTAGTATTCCGTTAGGTGAGCGTCTATATGACAATGATGCGCGAACGCCCGTGCAGAACATGTTCTTCGCGCTGTGGGCACATTATTGTACACGACGCATTGTGCAGGCATGATGAGTTCTTGTTTCTCGACCGATTACTTTGATCAATTTCTTTGATGAATGTAGAAGAAAGACTAGGGATGATTATTTTTTTAGATTATTTTTTCGTTAAGATAAAACGTCTTCTCTTTAAATGATATTGCTTATATGTAAAATGAATAAAATGAATAAAGATTAAATAACAATTGGTAACTACAGAGAATTTCTACTTTTTTAAAGTTGATACTCAAAATATTTAAATTTCAAAGTTAAATATGAATTACTACCCAAGTTTATGTATGTTCTTGGCAAATATTTAATCAGATAATCATTTAATCTCGTTAAATAATACCAAATAAAATGTACCATTTGTATTTTTACAAATTTTGCACCCACTTATTTATCATAGTTGAGCAGACAGTAGAAATATTCGCGTTGAATAATGGTACGTTTTAAACTCGGACATTAAATTTCTCTTTGTTACAGCTGCGCTAAATCCTTTTTTCCCTCATTCGCCGACAATATAAGGCTTCCCTTCCTTATTACGCGAACTTTCGCGCAGTGCTGCTCAGCTAATAATAAAATCTGTTCGAAAACCTTCACTTTTCCATTTCCTTGTTAATTTAGAAAAAAAACTGTTTATTATTTATAATAAGGTTTTCTCGGCTATTAAAAATGATTTATAATTAAACTTACTTTCATTAATTGATTCGAAGTAAATCAAGTAAGCAGTAGAAACACTGCCGCATTTTACTTATCTAATTGCTAAGTAAGTGCCTATAAGATTTAAAAAACAAAAATAATTAGAACGTTTGAAATATTATTTGAAAATGATTACTTTGAACACTTAAATTTAGTAATTGTTAGTTAACAATTTAAATTAGCTTAGAAATAATAGCATCAGTAGCGAAGTTACAAAAATAAAATATCAATCGGAATACAATCCGCGGGGAGTATTTCTTCAATTCTTATAAATCGTATCTTAAAAGCTCATTACTATAATATATTACAGCACTTCTTACTTTAATCAAGAAAACCTTTCAATTTCCTTCTCTTTTTATTATCCGAAGGAATTCAAAGTGTCGTGCCTTGAACGAAGTGAAGAAACAACTCCTCTCAAGCCAGACAGAGTAAGACTAAAGTAGACGAAAGAAGGAAAAACGTATACACCTCGAGTTTTCAGTGAAAACTTTACAGTCCAAGCATTCGATTGGCGCGGCACCGACAAAGCCTCGATGCGATCCACTGGTGCATAGCTCGAATTGCACTGATTAAAAAAATATTACTAGAGCGATTATGGCTTATCGCGAGTGCCGAGTTTTACGCGATTTTATACTATTTTTATTCATTAGAGTATTTAAAAAGCGAAAGAAGGGATAAAACTGTGATTAGAGAAACTTGATCTTATAAAAGTTCTTGCTGCAGAAAATAAAATTATTTTACATAATTTACCATTAATAATTTTACTTAATAGTTAGAAATATTTTTTTAATAGACTTGCAAAACGTTTACTTTGCTTTAATTGCAAAAGCAAAGGATTTCAAATTAAAGCATTTTAATTTAATAAAAACAGGAACTTTATTGACTTGCACTTACTATGTCAGTGTTTTAGTAACCTATAAATTCAACTACAAAATTTGATTTTTAAAAAATAAAGTATCAGAACGCAAAGTCCAACGTTTTTCTAATTTAACTACTAGAAACAAACGGACATTATTCTTTCGGCCACTCGAACAATTAACGCTCCAAAGAAAAGTATCCTCAAACTGAGCGGGACATCAAAGCCGGCAACAAAAAGAATCTCAACTAAAACAAAGGCCCTGCGTCATAACGTAAATAGAGCCGGCCGAACGTAAAAAAAGCGTCAGAAACGCCGGCGCATATCAATCAATCGAACAATCGAAAGTGCACGTAATCGAAATGAGGACTTCGAAAATCGAAAGCGCATATGTGGCGCGGAGCGCGCGACAATCAACCTAAGCGCAATCAAACGCCCAAGACAATGGCCCGGCGATCGCCAAATTTCGCGAATTTACCGCTCGACACAATAAACGCAGCTCTCTCCCTCTCTCTCTCCTTCCCCTCTTTTCATCTGCCGGTGATTCGATCTCATTTGACGAGAGGAGAGGGCGCAGCCGATAAAAGGGGCACTTTATGCGCGCGCGGCGCATATAAAAACGAGAAACGGAGAGGAGGGAGAGAGACAGAGAGAAAGAGCGGTGCACGAAAAGGAGAGAGAGAGAGAAGATGATGCACGCGGGGTTGAAAGGTGGATGCGAGCGCAGGCTTGAATGGAGAAAGAGAGCGAACGGCGCAATAAAGATGAAGTAATAAAAAGGAACTACTGACGCACACTTACGCTTCAGTTCGTAAGCGCGGACGTACTAACCTGGACGCAGGAGCGCAATGGTTGAATATATAGAAGTATGTTCTGCCTCTCAAGGGAATATGGAAAGAAGTTTCTTTGTCTTGTTGCTAATAACTAAAGAGGTAAGTAATTTTTATTAATTGAGAATAAAGAGGAAATTTTAACTGGAAATACAAGATAATAGGTAAGTAAGCAAAGGAAAAAGTGAAATACACTTACAGCAATCGTCAAATGATTCTTTTTGATATCTGCCGTACGGTCAACCTTGCAGAAGAATCTAAGTGTCTGGTCCGGTGCGTAACAGGCAATTTTTACCCGGCATTGCAAAAAGAGAGAAAGAGCTTTGGCACATAAAGTAAAAGAGCAGGAAAGAGAGGTGATATGCAGACGAGAATGGGGGTAGAGCGAGAGCGAGAGAGAGAGAGAGAGAGAGAGGGGCGGTAGGTGCGGAAAAGGAAGAAAGAAAGGCGGTGCCTTTGATCTCTAACCCACACTTGCCCCGCGCTCACAGACACAGAGAAGCGCAGACGGCTAGTTTCATGCGAATCGGAAGGACTCTATCGCCATCCTATACATGTGTGCATATCGCGAGAGCGAAACCCAACCCCTTGCCTCTCTTTTATCCAGGCTCGCGCACTTGCGAGAGCGGCAATTCGCATCGCTTTGTTTGACGTCCTATATGCGTTCGCGCTAACCCAAAGCGAGCTATAAATTTCCATACCCCTGCTGCCTCTATCCCTCTCTCTCCCTCTCTCTCTGTCTCTGTGAGTTGAGAGGTCAACGGCTACTGGTTGCAGGCACGGCTAGTCTCATCTGCACTTATGGCCGGGCAGCAATGGACCTCGAGCGATATCGCTCGTGTATGCCTAGGCGCGCTTATATCGGCAGCCCACATAGCGAACAGTATTGCGGATGCGAGCATTCGATCGCCGACGCTCCGATGTGCATTACGCGCGTCTTGTGCAGCAGCCGCAAATTGCGCAGTCGTAAGGAGGAGAAGTGCGCTTCTGCGGAGCTCTCTGCGTTAATGTTGCTCGCTAATATTCCAGGGGGTTCAGTGGAAATCATACGTGTATTTGCGTTCGTTTATGGAAAATTTGTTTGTGATTTATGATATAGTAATTTGTTTTTAGATTGAATGTGGACAAAACTTGTTGCTAATTTTGATCGTGGTTTAGGCCTGCATTTCCGTGTAAAAATAATTTGGCTAAGCCCAAACTGGGGGCAAGTTTTCTATGGCTGAACTTTGGGCTAAACGTGGCCAATGAGAACATCCCAAACTTATGTTAAAGTTAAAGCGCAAAAGTACTGAAGTGAACCAAACTGCGTATTCATTTTTGCCAAACTTTTGGTAAACTTTTAACGAACATTACATAATTTTTATGATAACTTACAAGAAACTTTTAATAAAATTTAGGCAAACTTACGCTAAACTTTTCAAAAATTTTGGAACCACCTATGATAGATTTTTAAAAAACTTAAGAAAACTTTCAGCAAATTATTTTAAAAAATATGTAAAAATCAATTATTTAATAATCTAATTTATTTCAGTAACTTATTTTTACAATCTTATTGCTTGGAACAAAAATGTTTGTAATCAGAAACTCAGAACTTTTTATGTAATACCGTTTTTTACACTAGCAATAAATTTCTTTTAACATATTTATTATTCTAATTCATTAATTAATATTAGTTGGATGTACAACATAAGTACTATTATCAAACTTAAAGTTATAACATACATTAATAATATTTTTAACATTAATTGCTACGTATTCATTTTCTACCGTTCGGCTTAAAAAAATTGTAGGTACATAAGTTTCTAGGATAAGCAAGCCTGGTTGAATAATACATTTTTTTATAATCATGTAAACATTGCAGTTTTGATTACATTGAATGCATTGTTGTAAACATCCACACTTACATACAGTAATAAAATAATGAATTATTCCGATGCAATGAATACTATTAAAATTGTATTTTACACAAGAGGAATTAGTTTTCTTTCAGAATTTCATTTGTTTTCTCGTAAACTCATAAAGCAAAACAATTCTCAAAGAGATATTTTTACTTTTTTATCGATAAACTCCAGAAGCTTCTATATAAATAAATTAATGAACAAATAAATATATAAATATAAATAAACAAAGCAGATACCAGCAATAACATCGAAGCCATTAACGAAGCACGATAATCAAACTGTAACTATACTTTTTCATAAAAGAAAGTATCGTTACCTAAATTAATTTTTTATTGTATTTATGTGTTGTTTGGATTGAACTTTTTGAAGGTTTAGGCGTGCAAGTTAATTAATGGAAAATAAAAAATCTTTTAGAATTACATAAAAAGAAACCAAGAGTTGGTACGTCGCCTCATGAAATTAATTTTAGGAGAAATTCTAAAAAAACAGTTCGCCAACTGATAAAAACGGTGGATGCCTATACCGAAAAACGTATATGAAAGTTTCGAAAGTGAGTTCTTGCTAAACTAATTAACAAGTCATCATTATTATGTGCTCAATATATTAATAAACAAACATTTTTCAGTCTTTATTAATGAGAATGCAACGAAGAAAAAATATAAAATTTTACACGTAAAATATAGAGAAGTCCTCACTGCGCTATGTGCGATGCTTCGAAATCCGAGAGATAAGAAAACTGAAGATCTTACCCTTAAAAGGAAGGTTGATAGGGATGACCATGACTCCGGCAAAAAAAAGTTATTAAAATAGAAAGTTCTGAGTTTTTGATTAAAAAACTTTGTTCTGAGCAATAATGTTGTAAAAATAAGTTTATTAAATAAGTTAGACTATTAAATAATTGGTTTTTACATATTTGTTTTAAATGACTTGCTGAAAGTTTTTTAAGTTTTTAAAAAATTTGCCATAGGTGGTCCGAAAATGTTTGAAAAGTATAGCGTAAGTTTGCCTAAAATTTTTTAAAAATCTATCATAGGTGGTCCCAAAATTTTTAAAAAAATTCCCATAAGTTTGCCTAAACTTTAATAAAAATTTCTCGAAAGTTGTCATAAAAATTATGTAATGTTCGTTAAAAGTTTACCAAAAGTTTGGCAAAAATGAACACGAAGTTTGGTTCACTTCAGTACTTTTGCGTTATAACTTTATACATAAGTTTGGGATTTTCTCATTGGCCACGTTTAGCCGAAAGTTCAGTCATAGGAAACTTGCCCAAGTTTGGGCTAAGCTAAATTATTTTTACGCGGGAATTATAGTACGAAAGTATTGTTTTGAAAATAAATTATACCTACGTTTGGTCCGTAATTACTTCCTGTAAATTAGACAACAGAATCTGCTGTTTTAAAACCCTTTAATCTTTTGTTAAACAGGAACCACAGATAAATAATGGAAAATAGTCTGCCACAAGTTATTATGCGTTGAAAAATAGGTCTAAATGTTCCCGCATCGTAATATAAAAAGCAGTCAAAGGTATAGAAGTACAATGCAAGCATTCTACAACGAATTAACTTTACATTATTCCATTATTTGGAGTAATAGCATAAATCACTAACATTTTTCGAATTATACCGCTAAATTTTAATGCAAAATTTGATTTGAAAATCTTCGTAAACTCATTACTTTCGCTTCATTCAATTTTTAAAACTACCATCAAATGAAATATTTTTTCATTCCAGCTTGATTATACTTAAATCCTGCATTTTTTATAAATCAAATTCGCGAGTAATGTCACGAACGTAATTTAAATGGAGTAATTAATATTTAATCCACTCCTTTTTTACAATGAAACCTCGCGAGTAAATCGGTCCTCCATTATTCACAAAAAGTAAGAAACCCATTTTCCTTACCTCAACTTTCCACGAAAAACTATCCGAGAAACCCGCTCAAACATACACAGTATCAATTTTGCCTACACTTTAACCGATCAATTACATCACCCCTTTCGGTAATTTTCGAAGCCCGATAAAATATTTCGCGTCGTGGCCGCAGACTTGCGTATACCGTAATCCAGCCATACACGTAATGTGGAATTATAAATGAAGAATGTACGACCACGACTCGCTTCAACTTAGACGCCGATGGGGAAATAATAAAAACGATTGACCGCAGCCGCTCGCGCAAACGCACACACGAGCAATGACCAGCCGCGTGCGTGTAAATTGCAGCTACGCTAAGCGATGCAAATGGCTTTCACATCTTCTAGAGACAAATTTGCTTTTTTGTCTGGCCTGCCATTGTCTCGGTAAGGCAGGTAGAAGCGAAGAAAGTCTATAGACCAATTGGATGCGTTTGACGTTATTTTTCTTATGCTCTATTTAAAAAATCAGGATTATAGGCTATTTTCAGCAATTTCGCTCACTTGAACGATCAGAAGTTGCGAGTTCGATTGTTCGAAATATTGCTCTATGCTTCCACAATTTGAGTCTTGAGAATTTCGAAATTACATAGCTTTTCAAGTTTTTGAGAATAATTTTACGCACAAAAAGATAAATTTTTGATCAATGAAATGAGCAAATTGTTTTACTAATTCACTTGGTGCACATAAATTAATCAAGAAATTATTTTAATTATAATAAAATTCAATGTTCAAATGGTTTTGAAGCGGAGTCTTAACATTTCATTTCATAGGCAATCATTTGATAGTTAATTTGCACGGAATATGGAACATGACGTGTTCAAAGTTAAATTTCAATTGGAGTAATTATAGAATTTGATTGATAAATGTCGATTATAATCTTCGAAAGTTATTAACAGTCTGAATTCATGATGACTTTACATATCAACATTGGTAATAGATACATCAAACTCAAGTGCGAATGTCGTTCATTTCAACAAGAAAAAAGTAACAATTTAAAAAACTTAACAACAAAAAAGAAGTCTGAACATTCTTAGACGCGAATTCATTCGTCCGCAATAAGAAACTCGGCAGCCGTTTCGTCCGAAGAATCGATTTGAAATGCGGAGCGTCGCCGTACAATATGTACTTTTTTCCGTGGAATCGTGTCAGCCTAAGCTGAACTCATTATGCGACGCGAGGCTTTGACGCTTGTAACGATTGGGCCAGAAAAACGGCGATAGACGCGAGACGGGACGACGAGGCACGAAATTAAAGGAGCCGCTAAATTCAGCGCTGCCTCGTTTACGCCGAAAGCCTCGCAAAAATGCGCTCGCGGACTTTTGATCGATGCTTTCGATTTGGAATTGCTCTTTTGTGGTTTCCTGTCTTTGTGCGTTGTATGCAGATGGTTTTTCGGCGTTTATTTTTGTGGTGATGACTTTAAAATTCGGGGTTTTAAATGAGTTTCAATGCATTACAATTACAAATGATTTACAAGTAACGTTTAAGAAAACTGAACATAAATATTTAAAACATCCGTAGATAAATTTATCACTTTAAAAAAAATGTTGATTTATCAATTCAGAGGATGTTCTTCACTGACAAATATTTAGGATTCCAGCAATACGACTAGGATGACTATTGCTCAAAAGTTGTCGAATTAACGGAAATCTTAATATATATAGATATGATTCAATTTTTTAAACTAGAGACTGCAATGCAAATGGAACTAAAATAATTCTACAATAAAACAAGTTTGATTCAATAATAGCATTAATACAGTTGTATATTATAAGGATTGTGAGAAATCAAGTAATTAGAGATTCTAGAACTTCAATTTCAACCGATACGTGTCTGATATACCTGAAGACGGGTAGTTCTCACGATTGAAGTAACTCTCCACCTCGAGGCGCGTTAGACACATATCGCTTCAAATTAGAGCTCCAGGAATTTTATTAGTAGAGCTATTATAGTTACAGTGACGTAGAAGCCATTTACGAATGTGTTGAGTAGAATCGATTCTAATGCTTTTATGATGATGGAACTCTAAATTAACCGAATGTCCCTAAGTGCAAGTATTTTCCAACTATAGTTGAAAATTAACTATAGAATAATCCACTTAATATTAAAAACTCTCTAAATTTCCATTGCAGCATCTTGAAAACGAAAAATTCTTCAAAAACGTACCTTCATGATTTTTCCCTCGAATCTCCTAAATTGCACAACCCAAGCAGAGCCACCACATAAAGCAAGCAATGAAATCCTGCTCACAGCGCTGTTCTCTGCTTCCTACATCCCTTCAGCCGCATTTAGCTTCTTCCGTTTGCTCGGAGACGGCGACGAAATCGCGGAAAGATTCTCATTCGAGATAGCGACCAAAAACGTACAAGTTTTAGGATCGTATCGTGTCGCGGGCGGCCTGTCGGCAGTGGTCGAATTTCGTGCGGCACGAGTCGACGAGTCTAGTTAACACCGACCCGATAAGCATCTACAACACGCAGCTCGTTGCCCTGTCCGAAGTATAAACGGCTTATAATAATTTATAAGCGCCGGCAGCGCGCCGCCTCGGATTAATTGCCGGCTAGGATTTTTTAATCAAAAAGTGCGTGTCTGCGAGGATAGAAAATTCAGCGATGAGGAAAGTTGAGTTATGCTGCTATCGAGTGCAGGTTTTTATAAACCTTGCCTTTATTACTACGTTTTTAATACATTTTTATTTCAATAGGTAAAGGTAATTACCGATGCTTTGATATAAAAAGCTAATAGAAGAAAACTTGTGCGAAATTAAAAGTAATTAGGAAGGTAGGAAGACAAAGGAATAACGAGTAAAATTGACATCGGCAAACTTTTGTAACTAGTGCTTCGTGATCTTCGTGCGCCTGTCACATTTCGCGATTCGAATTTTAAATTTGCTCCACGAAATAGAATCTTCCGCGATGTAATGACTTTATAATCTATACTCTTTAATGGCAATCCCATCAAGAAATTCACGAGTAAAATTTTCAAGAAAAAAAATTATCAACGCAGAGAGTATTACCGAGATATGAAGCAGTGAACGTAGTTTTGTTAATTCTGATTTATCCCAAATCTTATATTTTACTTTGCACCATAACGTCGTTTTTAAAAGAGTTATAACTTATTTCATAATGATGAAAAACATCCCGGTAAGACTTATTTCAACTCCGTAATCATTATTCCACGGTGTAAAGATTGGCAGTTAAAGAAAAGTCGGCGTTAGCCATCACCTCCAGCACACTTCATCCTACTACCCCGCAGAGATTCGAGCGCGACTCGAGCAGCAGAACGAGCGAAAAGCGGGAAGCGTAATTGAGATAATGCCATTTTCCAGAAAGCATAATGATGACAATAAAAGAGAAATTTGAGCTCATTATTACCGCGCTCTCGTCACGACACAGAAAAATGCCGAGTCACGAACGAGTGAGAGAGAGAGAGAAGGAAAGAGGAGAGGGAGAGATTACGAAGAGCGAAAGAGCGAGTGCGCCCGTTGGACAATGCAAATTACACGTCGCTGATAGCCGGCATTTAAGACGCAAGATAGGAGAGGAGAGGGAACAAGAGGCAGCGGGGTCGCCCATTAGAGGATCACACGGCGGAGGGAAAGAGACGGAACCACTGAGAAAGAGAGAAGACACAGACGTGATTATGACATAATTGCCGACTGACAATGAGCCAGCTGCCTTGTGTACAGAGTCAGCAGGAGGATACTCAATTCGTACTGACGTACGTTCGCGTTTGGTGACACCTGAAAATTCCGGGATTGTCCTACATCCTTTGAGAAGAAGTTATCAGTGAACAGTACAGTACAAATATCATCGTACAAAGTCGGTAATTTCACTTCCTTTTCTAAGCATCCATCTCAATTCGAGATCCGGCTTTCTTCCCCCTTATTTTCCCGGGCGACGCTTCAAGTCAAAGGGACAACGCTCGAAACAAAGTTCTCCCGCAGAATCCGAGAAACGCGTTCTCGCGGTTTTCCTCACCTATCGGGAATCTCGCACAACTCCTGGAATCGGAAGAGCGGAGGCTTCTCCGTCTTTCACCTCCACTCTTCTTGAATTTTTTGCCTCCTCGCTTTTCGTTGCTTTATTTGTCCGGCTCTTTAAATGCATGGAAAGCGCGCAGGGAGAAGATGAATAATCGAGTTATTTTGACGGGAATAGGCAATAGTGACTTTCTGCTTGCTTCGAGTAGGTTTTTTTATTACTTCGTTCCTTTAAATTGATTTAAGCTTCCTGAGTAGATGATTGCGCCCTCTGGAGAAGTTGAAAGGTGATTGCTTACTTTTTCTCTCGGTATACAAAAATGATTGTACAATAAATATACGCAATTACGAAAATTGCGGCAGTAACAACAATTAGAGGCGTTCATTTTTACCTAAAAACATTAATAAAAGCATTTAACAATTCCCGTAATAGTTCGCCTCACAATAACCATCCACAGAATTCCCCTTTTTGCAGAACGTTTATCCATACATTTATCTTCCTTCCGACCAACAGCCGCAGCCGGTAACGAATTACGCAAGTCTAGCCCTTCTCGGAAGATCTCGCAGACGACCTTGGCGCGTAAGAGGGGAGAGTCGCAATTGAGCGACTTGGCTTTTCCTCTGGGTGAAGCTTCCTCGAAGAGGCACGTGAATGGAATATTTCAGGGAATTGTGCTGCTACTCTAAGCGATTCCAGAAGAATGATCATTTTTTCCGGGGAAAAAACGATCCGCTTGATCCTTATTAAAAGTGAAAAGCAGGGACAAGAAATTGACGGATGATTTTTCAGTTGTCTCGGCTAAAAGGTCGTTTGTCTTCGAATTCAGGGAGTTTAAATAAAAATCGATTATTTATTTCTTCCGTTGAGACTCATTTAATAGCTGTAATTTTATAAAAGATAATTAGGATTTCGACTATTGACTGCGGTGTACTTTCAAGTTCAAAAGAGTACAAATGGATTGTAATCAATTTTGCTTTAAGATGTTTAGTCTTAAAATAAATCATTCATAATTTAAACATTTTTTACGCAAACCAAGAGCTAAAAAAATGAAAAAACGGCGTCACTTTGTTTTACAAAGACTTTTCAGGAGAAGCTGTTTACCAATAAAGTGTACCAGCACCGAGGCCGGCACCGAAATTCGCATATATCCGCGACGAATATGCTCCCAGCCAAAAAGAAAGAGAAAAAAAATTTCCAATTCGAAGCGAAAGACGCACCTCGCGCTCGCGTCTCGAGCGAAAGTCCACGGGAAAAGGAGAGGAGAATTAGAAAAGAATGAAGAAGGAAGAGAGGAGCCATCGCGAGGAGCCATCCAGGAGGGAGAGCGAGGCGAGCAAAGAGGTAAGGAGAGAATGGCGAGCGAGAGATAGAGACTTGTAAAAGGAAAACCGCGAAGAAAGCAATGGAACGAGCGAAGGGGGAGAGAGGAGAGGCCGGGGACCACCCGAGAGAGTCGGAGGCGAACCGCCGGCGCCCGGCCGAGGCTTTGGGGGGTCCCCTTATCTTTTCTCTCCTGCTTCGCGCGCCAGCGAGTCCATCCCGGGGCCAGCCCACGGCTCCTCTCCTCCCTCCTCCTCCTCCTCCTCCCCCTCTTCCCTTTCTCGTCTTTTCACAATTACGCTTTTTTCCCGCACTAGCTCGCCGTACATTCTTCCTTACCCGCGCTCCTTCTTTTTTTTTTTGAATTATCGAGGGACCACGCGAGTGCGCTCGTTGCGCGTAAATTTTCAATGACAATGCACGAGACAGCCAGGAGGCTTTTTTGACTGAGAAGTCATAATTACGCGGCACTGAATATTTTTCGATGCACGCCGGGTTTAGGACGAGCTTTTTAGGCTGGAATCCTGCCGTTTTCGATTCATTGAATAATTCAGCTTTTTAGTAAAGGCTGCATTTTACACTTTTAGCCGTACAAAGTAACGCGTACTTACTTACAATGAAGTAGATTCACTCGCAAAACGATAACAAACGATCCCCGAGGAATTTCCGCGATTTCGAGGCATACTATTCAACGTTTACTTAATCGCGACTCGGCCACGCAACCCAATCAACTCTTTCCCCGGTAAAAGCAGCTGCGTAGATCTCGAAAATTTCTCGGCGCAATAATCCGCGGAGTTTCTCCTGAGGCATTCTAATTCATTCCTATTGTTCCTCCCCCCGAGCTTGATTCTCATGGCGTCTTGGTCGTTTTCTCTCCGGCGCGGGTCGCGGCGCTCTGGCGACTGTATCCCATTATCGATCGATCGATTCGGCCCTCTTCTCTCCGTCGATCCGGCGTGTGCGTCTCCACTTACGTAACGGGGAGGGTACTGAGATCTCTCTTTCTCTCTCGCGCGCGCAAAAATTATTCCCATTCGAGCGGCAGTTCGTTCTGCAGAAGTGCCGTAGGGAGCCACGGTTAATTCGCTTGGCCGCGCGGAACTGGACGTTTTCTACTTTCGCGGTGAGCTACTGCCGATCCTTTCGAGGATCGGCGGGGGAGTCGCTGTGATGGTTCTTGCGGGAAGGGCATCGCTTTTTCTGGTTATCGATTGAGAACTTTAGTTTGGATGCGGGGTTTGATGTTTCGGTGCAAAAATTTATCGAGTTTTAGGCGGCATGCGGATTAGTCAGATGATGGTGTTGCACCAATTTGTGTTGGGTGCCTTATATGAAAAATTAATCTCGTAAAAGAAGTTTCGAATAAAAAGTATAAAAAGGTTATTTAACGAGATTTCTTTGTAAAATTTGATTTTATCTGAAAAGACTTATTTGTAAAACGCGGTCCTTACAGGACGAGACTCTAAATCGGAATGGCTCATGCTTTTCCGAGTACAGGTTATATATCCTTTTTTTATCGAACTTTTCGAAGAATAATTGTCGCACACCCCATGAGGGCTACACAAAAACACAGTGACTAATATTTACTAACGTCTAAATCTAAAGACGGTGAAGCGTACAATGGACCGCCTAGAAAAGTCAGGACCAAAAACTAAATCCTATTTACTAAGAAATACAATTGTCAGTATAATTCAGACAATCATTACGTTATATTTCATTTAATGAAACAACACAAAAAATAGTTTTCTTGAATAAACATTTCGTGCTCGAACAGGTGTGTTTGATTTATATATAAAAACTTCTTGTAATAAATAGAAAAGGCTAAAAGGCACTTTTATTTTTAATGAATTCTATTCGATTTAAATTGATTTTCAATAAGCTTAGTATCTAGATTGAAAAGGTACTTCATGTTAGATTCCTGTACGAGTACGGCAACTGAAACATAAAATGTTACTGTTTCCTCATACCCACGACTTAAAAATGATTACACAGCTATAAGCTTCATTCTTTAATAATAACCACTTGTAAGTTAACTGTAGACGAATAAGTAGAAACTGTCTAATTATGTTGAGCGGAACAAAGCCTGGAAAAAGCAGATAAAATAAATTTTCCTTTTTCAACACGTGAAAATAGTTGTATTATGTTTCACGTCAAGCAAAATGTTATTGTAAAGTGTTATTTATGTTCCTTCCTACCACACCTTCCGGCATAGAAAGTCGCAAAATCCTAACTTCGCATTAGAAACCATAAAAAAAAACTCCTTCAAATTAAGCTCGACCCCAACGATTAATAAAAAAATCATCACCGCCACTTGCGCGAACATTTCCACAAAGAGCATCAGAGAGCAAGGAGAGAAAAAAAGAGAGCCGAGTATATAAAGCCAGTTTGCGAGTCCCAAGCCAAGCTCGCGGGGCCTCAGAGACGCCTCGGCGACGGCGACGGCGACGTGAGATCCGTTGGACCCGCATGCAAACCGTATTGTCCCCCTGGCCGCCGCGCGTACACACGCGCGCGCCTCTCGCGACGCACACTTACGCGCGGGAAGGTGCGCGTACGCGCGGCAGCTCGGCCTTAATGTCGGCGAGGATGAAAGCGAGCCACGGCCTTTGTCTTTCCCTCTCTCTTTCTCTCTCTTCTTGAAGAAAGAGAGATGCGAACGGCGCGACTCTGCGGGTAGCCAGAGACGTATTTTCTTTCTCGCTCCTTCGCGTATGTGCACACACGCCTGGCCACTCTATTTTTCCCTCTCTCTCTCTCTCTCTCTCGCTCGAGAACGCGCCGTTACCCCTTTGCTTTTCTCTTTGCTTCGTTCCTCTTCTTTTGCTGCTACTGCTGCTGTTTCTGAGTCTTGCTCTTCCGAGAAAAGGCTCGCTCTCGCTTGCTTTCTCTCCTCTTTCTCTTTTCTCTCGCGGCGCTCGCCGTCCGTCCGTCCGTCGTCGCCGAGACGCGCTCGAGATTTTGCGAGCGCGAGTTTTCGAGATTCGAGATTCGGCAAAAAAACGGAGACGCGCCGCTGGCACAGACTGTCCGAATTCAACGGCGAGGTCTAGGCTGAGAATATTGCGTATTAAGCTGTACGAAAAATCTTTGAACGACCAAGTTAATCGAGAAGCTTTATAAAGACGCGAGAAAAAGATTTTTATTTAAACGAAAGTAACAAAAATAAAGGCGACGACAGCAAGAAAAACAAAAGCTCAAAGAGGAAGAGGCAAGCGCAAAAAGGCAGTGGAAGGTAAACCGCAATGCAGTAGAACGCGAGTAAATCGCGCTTCGGTACATGATAATTGGGCAGGCGACTCGTCCGCATAATGTAAAACGGCACGGTCGCGTCCTCTCTCCCCGCTAACGGCGACTCGAGCCCCGAGAGTCTCGAGGAAATTGCGCTCCAATTTGACCGGGGCGACAACAGAGTCTTCTGGGAACGCGAACGCGGAGGCTCACTTGCAGTCTGTAGTTACGACGCGAAACGAGACTGTACGTCGCGCAGGAAGAGAGTTATTAATGTCAGCGTGCAGCGCGAGCCTCGGTGCACTTTTGTTGGCGCGATCGAAATTTATATCGGGCAATTAGCCGATTAATGCGAAAGAGCCGAGAGCGAGATACTTGGCGCATTTGTACGGAACTGGTGATGTGGGTGACGGCATGAAAGGGAGTTCGGATTTTTCTTAACCAAGTTTTTAAATTAAACATTTTCTTGGGGAGGGTAATTTGATAATCGAGTTATTTATACTGCATAAAAAGTCAAAGCAGATGCACTATATAATAGTATAAAATATCAATACCGCCATGTCTTAATGTATTTGACACAGAGAGTAAAGAATTCACAATGAATGCGGTAATGACAAACGAGATTACTTATAATTTCAATGCATTATAATATGTCACGATTTCTATCATTTTTTTACATTGTCGCTTTGCCCTGATATCGTATACAGCAGATCTTACAATAGCAGGGATTGCCCTGCTATTGTAAGATCAATTATTTTCTATTTAAATAAAAAGTGATGATATTTTTGAGAAACTTTTTCAGGGACCCTGCAAGTACGTTACAAGTAGGTTTGGATTATGTATAATTATTATGTATAATGGTAATAAAATGTACGTATAGAATTTCAAAAATTGGAAGCTTTGTTTAAGATAGCACGTTATTTTTTTTGTTAACAAATAATTCCCTTAGGAAAAAGATCTACAAATGTTTCTACAGGAATTATTTTAAGCTATTTAAATAATATCGATACCTCTGTCGAATAATTATAAACAAAATGGAACTGGCACAGATTACGAAAACCTTGAAAGATATAGTACTGCTATTCTATAGAAAAACTGGTAATAGCAACTTGCCTCTTTCATATTTCAAGATTTCAGTATTTTCGCTCCTTCAATTTTAAAAGTTTATATCTAACATGGTTTTAATACATACTTGTCTCTTTTCCATTTAATGATTTCAGTACTTTCTTTAGTTTATTTTGTAAAAACTAAACCTGTTTGGTTCAGTATATGGTTAAAATTATTCTTAAAAATGTTTGCATTGTTTTAAAGTAAAAATGTGTTTATCAAAAAAACTTGTCTCTTTCATATTTCCGGATTTCAGTACTTTCATTCCTTCAATTTGAAAAATTTGTATAAGTATTCGATAATATTAGATGGAAACTACTCAGACTTGACTCCCTTTTATACGTTCGTCAGAAAGTAAATAATATACTATACAATAATAAAATACACTATATATACAAATTTAGAGTTCCTACAATTAAATTAGTCATTTTGAGTAGATAACTTATTGCGTTGAATATTGTAATTTTGAATATTTTGTTCCTTTATTGATTTGTCAGAGAAAAGAGTTATTGTTATTTTACCTTCTGATGAGTCCAGCAGTAACTCTTCACGGAGAAAAAGTCTCAGGAAAAATGACTATACTGTTTAGAAAAGCAAGCACAGACTGCCAAAACCCAAAAAATTACCATACTTTTTAGTAAATTTAAATGAAATTTTATTAAAAATTTGTGTAATTTTATTAAATTTTCCTGAAATTTCAGTAAAGTTTACAAAAAGGTTTGGTAATTTTTTGGGTTTTGGCGGTCTGTGCTTGCACTGCCAGAAAGTTTAGTAATTTTTATTGAAATATTTGTAATTTTTACTGACATGTTTCTCTCAGCGTTGAACGAAACATTTATTTCATTTTGTTTAAAAACTTTATTTGAAAAATTTTTAACTATATGTTATATTTTAAAGTGTCTGGTAAATTGATAGAATATTGTTCAACTATTCCTTTCTATTTTGGGGGATTGAAATGTAACTATATATTGTCAAAGATATTTCTGCTCGTATTGCCGTTAGAATCATTTCAATTTACTTAATATTATAACGAGCGTTATCATTCAAAATTAAATCATCATTTTTAACTGTCCATTCAAAGCTATGAAGCTTTTCTAGAATTATTCTTTCGAATGCAATGCGAGCTTCTTACAATCACTAATTTCTAATTCTTGCGATTGTTAAACGTGCACTTTTCAAAATTCAACCAGCAGGTACGACCCATTTAGAGCACCCCGACAAAACAAACACCGTCGAACGAGCAATTTTCAAGTCACGCACAAAGTCCCGACTCGCCGAAACGAACCTCTCTTCGAAAATAAAGAAATCCGAAAAAAAACAAGCTGCGCAGAGCGAAGCTCGCGTCAACCTTAACAAGGCGACGTAACATCTTCCGCGAGTCGCACGCAGAGCGGGACGGAAGGAAGTCTCGCGGAATCGCGTGCGACTCGCGCTCCTCCGGCAAATGAAACCTTTGCCAGCAGCGTTAACGTCAAATTTGCGTGCGCCCTAAACGCACTGGTCGTCGCGACGGAAGTTGCGCGAACTCGGGTACGGACTGGGACATCGCGGCGCTAACGGCTGCACCGATTTTCTTCCCCCACGTGCTTCTTTTCGATTCGAGAGTAGGCTCCTGCCACTGTCATGACGTAATTTATAAAGCAAGCCGGACACGCGAGTCGTTCGTGAAGTGCACGCTTTCTGCCGATCTCTTTTATCTGCCCGTTTTCGGCGCTTCTTTTTTGTCTCATACTGACTTTTTGCTGCGATGCTCGCGTCAGTGAAGAAATGTGCTTGCTTCGGTGCAGCGATTGTCGAATGAAATGAGTTTTCCAAAATTAGCGAAGAGAAATATTGGAAAAACGAGAAAGAAGTGGGTAATGAATTAAAATATTGATTCTTGAAGAGGAGCTGATTTAGTAAAGTTCCGATGGGCACGATTTTGTATCATGAATAATTTTAATCTTGTAATAAATTTTATGCTTTAATAAATAATCTAGGACAAATGTATTACCTCTTAAAAATCGATAAAACCGGGATTAAAGTAATCGACAACCGTGCATTAAGTTCAGTGCATCAATTTTATTTCGCGTAAATAAGAATTTTTGTCAAAACGATATCATTATATTAATTTAGTATCGCATTAATTAGCCACGGAAGATATTGAATACTCTTAGCATAATTTATTCCCACCTTTTTTTTTACGTTCAAAAATAAATTATCGGAACATTTCCTGCAACTCGTGAAAATTATCGTCAACCATTAGACGTCAAACAGACCCATTTTTTACAGACCTCAACCAAATAAACTTGAGCCCTGACAGAATCTAGCCACGAAACCCCCTAGAAAAAAAAATTAGCTCTCCCGACACGAATTAACGGAACAAAACAAAAAAATAATTTGAATGAAAAAAAAAAAACTCCCCGCCTGCCCCGGTATATTTTATCTACTTTAAACGGTTCGACGCTTAAAAATCCCGAAAGATCTTATCGGGCCTTCTAGAATCGTTCTATGCGTACTCTTTCGCTCGTAATCCCGGCTTCACGGTATTCGAAACGGGTTGTGTCGCACGCGATTCGTGGTGCAGTTGTCTCTCTACCCTCTTTCCGTAGCAGATATAATTATGCGACGGAAAATCGTGGAAGAGAGAGAGAGAGGGAGAAGCCACTCGAGCGAGTATCGGAGCTCGTCATCGTACGCGCACGCCATCTCGTCCTTTTCCGCGGTAATTTATACTTTAAAGTCCCCGTCACGCGCGCCTGTCCTTTTAATTTTACCAGTTCGAAAGGGGGAGGTCGCGGAGGAGAGAGAGAGAGAGGATAAATTAACGTCGCCGCGTGTAGCTTTCAGGTACGAGGAGGAAAAGATTGCTTCGCCTCGCGTTTAGTCGATAAAAGCCGTTTTTCAACGGGTTATAGGATTTATAACTTTGCCGCAGCTTCGGAATATATATCCAGGAGCAAGCGAACACGTGTAAATTTGTCCGCGCGCGCGCACGAGGCTTCCGACGTCCCGCGGAAATAAGATAGCAGCTGTGCGCTTCTGCGCCTTTCCGCCGATTTCCGCCGCCGACTTATCCGCGTAGTTTATTTTCGAGTTTTTCAGACGCTGGAGATAAGGAGGGATGGGAGAGAGAGGCGAGTCGGCCGCGGAGCGATCGCTTTTTCGAGATTTATATTTGGAATGTACTTTGATTAGATTTATAGCGCTGGCTGACCCATATTTCAGGAGATTAAATTTTTTATCGAATTCATTAACGAGATATCATTGGGTATTTGCTTATCGCCGAGCTTTTATTAGCCGTCGTTTTACTGTTTTCATTCCCGCATCAAGCTATCTTTACATGAATTATTTAAAGTATCTGCATTATTTTATTCGCACATTATGACCAACAAGTTAATGTTAAAGTACATCACAAACTTTTATACTAAATTTGTTTTTTATACACGGAGAAAAATACCTCATTAAAAATTAGTATAGTCTATCCTAATCGAAGGACAAACTTGCACTATCCAGAAAAATTACTATAATATACACTCAAATTTGATAGAACTCTGGTAAAAATTAATATAGTTCTATCAAATTTTAGTATATATTATAGTCATTTTTCTGGATAGTGCAAGTTTGTCCTTCGATTAGGAGGTAAGGTGTATTTTATACACATAAAAATTGTACACGTGAACATTGTGCACAATTTAACATTGGTGAAATTTATATATAGATATATTGGGCCATGCTAAATTGTGTACAATGTTTACGTGTACGATTCTTATGTGTTTAAAACGCACCTTGCCGATTAGGATAGACTATACTAATGTTTTATGAGGTATTTTTCTCCGTGTACTACATATTAAAAAGAAAAGAATTAAACTAAAAAATTCCCGCTCTATCAATAATTTAATCCGACTTTAAATCAAGCCAGTCTTACTTCGGAGCCACTTACGTACCTCAAGAAACGCGACGTTTTCCCTAACAAAAGACCCGATAGAAAGTGCACTCGGCACATTCGTCGTAAATTAGCGGGGCAAGAATAAGGATGAAGGAGGAGGGATCTCGCGTCTCCGCGTGCACGAATATAAATTCGGCAAGTAGTTTATCGCGAAATCGCGTGGCCGAGGGACAAAAGGAGACGCGCGCAGGCAGAGAGGGGGGGGGGGAAGGTCGACGTCGCGGATAGCACTGCAAGCACCGAAAGCCATAATAATTATCGGCGACGAGAGAGCACGGAATTACATATTCGTCGCAGTTGCATGCAAAGCCGGAAATATATACTCCCTTTTTCCGTGGCTGTCGGCGGGACTGCCTTGTCTTACTTCTTCGCGTTCCACTTAATTATTCGCCTTTTTTTTCGTTTCGTTGAGGGGGCGAGGAATGGGAATCTTACGTGGAAATTCGTTGACAGGAAATCGGTGAAGCTTTGAGTTAAAACGGTAGAAAAGGTTCGTGAAATTCGTTGAGTAATAAAATATTTTTAACCTGGATTCTTTATTTGTGAATATTGCATTAATTTTCAGGGAGAGCTTTCTGATCAAAAAGGAATTTCGCTTTTAAAATGTCCGAGACATAATTGTTCTTTGAATAACAATACACTGAGAAAAAAATTTCTTTAAATCAAAGAAAGTTTCATTGCGGGCAATCGGTTAAATATTTTTTTGATTCAAAGAAAACATTTTTTAATTGAAAGAAACACCTTTTTAATGGAAAGTAATTTTCTTCTTTTAAATAAAATTTTCTTTTTTTTTTAAAGAAACTTTCTTTTCATTAAAAAGGGGATTCTTTGAATTAAAGAATGCTTTCTTTGAATCAAAAAAATATTTAAACGATTGCCCGCAATGAAACTTTTTTTGATTTAAAGAAATTTTTTTCTCAGTGTGGGAATCCAGTGGTATTTTACTCACTACTTTAAACAACCGTAAGCTTCTTCGATTTTTTACACTAATTTAAACCTTAATCAACCAATTACGATTCGAATCTCTCTAACAAAGTAGTACAAAAAAATCTCTAATACAACTTTTATCTCGCACATCCGAGGAGAATAATCGAGCCCCGTCCGCAAAAAAAAAAAGCCGTCCAATCACCGGCGAGTCACACGAGAATCGCGCCGTAACAGTAAACCAAGTAATTTTTCACGTAAACGGCCGGCGAATTGCGGCGGGCACATTTGCTCTGTCCCCGGCAATATCGACAGGGGGTGCGGAGGGAGAGCGCGCCGATGAATCACCGCTGCGGTCTCGTATTATAGAGAGGCGCCTTATCAAAAGAGGAAAGAAAAAAAAAGTGCGCGCGCGCGCGCGCTGGCACGTTACAACTGTCCGGCAACGCGCGATTAACGACTGCACCACGGCTCGTTTCCCCGATTAATGCCTCGGATAAGACGGCGGGAGATCTCTCCTTGCCTCGGTTTTCGCCGCCGCCGCCCTTCGCCCACCTACGATCTCAGGCCGCGGGCCATTCCGAAAATTACTTACGAAGATAGAGAACGAGCTGTCGGAGTATCATAGTTGGGGAGTTCTCGAAATATTGTATTTTAGCCGGGGAGAGAATTTGTTTTTCTTCTGCTTCGTGCGCTTTTAATCCGTGAAACGGGATTATTTTGGAGTCAATCGCGGTTAATGGGAGATTTGAAATTTAAGTAATCGTTAAAACAAACGTGCTTGGAAAATTTCAAAAAGCCGATGAACGCGACGGGTAATTAAAAGGAAATAATCAGTAACGACGATAATAGCGAAAACCTGAGAGATTCTTTCCGTCGAATCAAACTAAATTTACCGAATCAATTTTCGCGACTATAACAGACACGGCATATATCCCGAAAAAGCGCATCGCCTCGCGTGATTAATCCGTGAAAGCGAGCCGCGCGGAACAGTATTGCAGTTCGGGGGCTGCTCGGGTGGCTTTTTAATTTTGGCAGTTCGCGCTCCGTGCGCCGAAGCTACACGGTAATAGAACCGAGAGAGAGAGAATCCACGGTGAAAAGAGCAGCTGGCACACCGAAAGCCAATCCTAACGGCCACTCGTCACGAGACAATCGTCAAAACTGAAGAGAAAGAGGAAGAGACACCGAGCGGACTTTCGATTCGGTTTATTAGCTGCTATAAATGGGTCGTACCTTCCTCGTTTTTCTTTCGAACAGATAGTTACTTACCCTTGGTGAGATAGCTGTTATTTAAATATTTATTTTTTAACACTTTTAACTTGTACACTGTATTTCGTTGCATTAGTGGAAAAGATGATTTTTAAAATGATGTTGCAGATTGTTAAAAAATTTTAAATATAATTAAAAAAAAAATTATATTTCATCCTATAGTTAAGTAATATTTACTGAATAAACTTACTTCTAAAGAAATCTTCTAAAATGCATTACTATATATATTTTAAACCCATTGTGAAATAACTAAAAGTATGATTTTCTAAATTTTGTTAATAAAAAATAAAATACACCTATTTATAAAATTTAGAGAATAAGGTAATAAAAAACGGAATCTATTAATTTAAAATTTGAATGCCATATTGGCATGTAAGATTTACCTTTATGATGTTTTTGCCAAGCTAAAGCAGCACATAATAAGGCTAATGTCTTGCCGCTGCCTGTTGGACTCTCTAGTAAACAATGCTCTTCATTTTTGCATCCTTTAATGATCTACAAATAAAACAAATGACATTTTCTTCATTGACCCAAATAAATTTTACTTCTACTTAACACTAATTTGAACTTTTTTACTATGATATATTAGATTGTATTATACATTAGATCATATTATACATTTAACATATTAATAAAAAAAGCATTTTTTTTAAGATTATTTAAATAAGAGCACATTGATTACATAAAACAAGTTTTCATCAATGTTTAATGTTTAATTCACATTAAAATATAAACTTGTAGTGAAAAAATGTACTTACTGCATTCATTACTGATATTTGACTTTTATAAGGTGTAATAGGAAACTTCACAGGTACACCAGCAATTATCGGTGGCATTCCAGGAGGTGAAGGAAGTTCATCGCGTAATTTCTTTCTTAGAAATCGATTATATATTATCGATTTGTTTTCTACTGGTATCTCTTCAACATGAGAGTTTTCATTGTCGGAGTCGTAAGTAATTATTGACGAATTGTCAACATTAGCTTTATCTTTTAAAGGAAAGTTTAGGTGAGATGTTTCTTTAATGCTTTCTTCACTAATATTCTCTGTTGATTCATCGTCTGTTATTTCTATGACTTCATCATCTGTTTCCATTTTAGTTTCGACCTTTGGCTTTTTTTGATGCTTTACAACTTTTGCATTTGGAATTTCAGATGTAGTTGCTCTTTTCCATCTAAATACACCTCCTTCATTCAAATTTAAAACTTTCTTAACATCCATTTTATGCCACCTACTGTTTGCTCCTTTAGGATCAGAAAATTCATCGTCGCTCATTTTATCTTCCTTTGATATAAATTCTTTCTTTCTTTCTTTATTTAGAAAATTCAGGCTGAAATGAAAAATAATTTAACAATTAAAGCAGGAAAATTAAATACATTTGCTAATATCAGCTTTCATTATGAAATTAAATATTTGAAACAAAATGAACCTATGATTTTCATTGTCAAACAAAATATTGATTCTGCAGGTAAAACAAAACACCACCTTGCATACAAAGTGAAATGTCAATTTTCAACTAAAAATAAAAGTTCAACTAAAAGCTAAATGTAAACAAGTTCAAACCTGCAGGCAAACGATAACCTCAAAAATGAAAAGTTGTGTTTTCTTACTAACTCTTTTTCCTCTTCTGGTGATTATAAACATAGAACGAGCAAACAAAAATCACAATAAAACTCAAGACAAGTATCATCACCGAATTAAAAAAATAACATGCATAATCGAAACGAATGTCAACTCATGGGTCACCAAAAAATAAACATCGGCACGAGCGCGCGAATTGTTCGCGCGTGCGCTGTTTTCAAATTCTCGACGTCCTTGTCAGTCAGCCCGCGAAATCGAGTAAATATGAATGGATCGACACTATTGAGCCAAATATTAGGGATAAATAGTTTACGTATTTTTTGTAGTAGAAAAAGAAATAATGCTTTTTTAATATATTCTAATTTTTCTTCTTAGTATATTAAGAATAATTACTTTTACCATACTGTAATAATAATTATTGTATCTTGAAAATATCAATGAAAATTGAGTACACTTATTTGATTATTCTTTGTGCGACGGTTCGATAATATATTACATTTATTACCTTTATCAAGCACAATATGGTGTGCAGTTATGTAGATATATAGAAGTCATTTTCGCATTCGCGATTACTTATACAGGATGAAATAATTATTATTAATATTTATAGGTTTTAAAATTCTCAAGACTGCTTTTGTTTCTAAATGTTGAAATATTATTCAATAATACTTAATTTTTTTTTTAATTAAATATCCTTACAACTATTATAAATCTTTTTATCGGTAAAACACTGATGAATATTAAATATAATTGTGCTTGCAAGACAACGGTTCACAATTGAACTGGCCATCTAATTGTTCGCTTCTTTACTTACATTTAATAAGTACTTGATGCACAATCACATATTAAGAAAATTCTAAATCAATAATAAATTACTTTTCTTTTTTATTAAACAAAAAAAATAATTACAGATGAAAAATTCTCTCTCCCTCTTTCGTAACCATCACAATCATCCATGAAATTCTGCATCGAGATAAAAAAAATCCACGGCGCAGATCGTATACGCGCGCGCGTTACTTATCTCTTAATGCACAAAACAGTTTCCCGCAGAAGCGGCATGCATATATATATATATCGACGAAAGCGCTCGGCTCGCCGCTCGCTTTCCTTCGGCTGCGGGATGAAAAAAAGAAAAAAAATGGTTAAACAGCATAATACACTCGGCGGCAAAACGAGGCAGCTCCGCGACCCGCGGCGAGGCGGACACGAAACGCGCGCGTGCGCGCATTCGGAAGCTGAATCCATTTTAATTAGCCGGCCTGGAGAGAGAGAGAGAGACAGAGAGAGAGATAAATTAATCGCGTACGCTCCCGGTGGCTCGATCTCCCTCTCTCCCACTGCGCAGTCCTTCCGAGAATGAATTACGCGGCGGTAATGTATGCCTGCGAGGATCCAAGCGCACGCACGCCGCCTCGTCGGGCCTTGAATTTCGCCGCGCTTTCCAGCTTTCGCCGGAAATCTCGCCTTTTCGGTTGTCGTTTCGAGAAGATTCTAGAAGTGAATAATTGATTTTAGTATTCTTCAAAACCAATTGTTTTAATGAAAATGAAGATTTGAAGCAGTAAGGTTAAAGAAATTAGATATATGTTTTTAATGTATAAAATCTAGAAAAAGAAGAAAATTTTGTATGCTGAATAGTATACAGTTCTAATAATAATGTTTAAACAGAACTTTAAAATAACATTATTTCCATCGACAGCCCATCCAAACATCATCCGCCTTTCGCAAAAGGCCCGAAGAACAAAAGAAAAATCCGATCAGCCGACATCCAGCGCTGCGAGGCCGAAAAAAAAAAGAATCCCGCCCAAATCCCCGGCCGTATTTGCCCCTATTTCTAATCCAGCCAGCAAATTCGAGCGGCGGACGACGCTTGGCCGCGCGCGCGCGCAGGACCGGACGCGCGAGAGAGCCAAGAGAGCCAGCCTCCCCAGAGCGGCTATCTCGTCTGCGTGCACGAAATATGAAATATAAATAAAACATATTCCGGTCCTTGTGCGCGCGGCTGCGGCGACTGCGGCGGCGGCGGCGGCGTCATGCAATAAAAATGCGGAGAGATAAAGGCGTAATACGCGAGGAATACGAAATGCGCGCCGACTCCTTCCGTCCCTCTCTTGTATACGTATATATACGCGCTCTCTCGCGAGCTATTCCTATCTATAAATCTAACTTTTATCTCCTTCTCTCTTTCTCCGTCCGGCTCTCCCGGCTTCACCCTTTCCGTTTTCTCGGCCGCAGAAAAAAGGAGCAGTCCCCTGGCCGCGTCCCTTTTTTTCTTCTCTTTGGTCTCTCTTTTTGCCCGCGCGTCCACGCGCCTTGTGCGTTATATTAAAGCTCGCGTGTCGGTGTGTGCAAATGTCGGCGTATTTATGAAGCGTGTATTGGAGGGTGCTTGCGAGTGTGCGAGGTACATAACTTTATTTATTTAGAGACGTGTACGCGCACGGGTGAGTTAATTATAGCGGTCTTAATTTATTGATGTATTGTAATGCTTGTGCGCGGGGACTTTATTATGGTTATATTAAATTATAGTTTGTAATTTAATGTATCAATTTTCCCGTCTTGTAATTCTTAAACGTTTAAATGGATGATTTTATTAGTTAAAGCTCACTAATTATTAAATAATTGTTCAGCTTATCTGCGGTAGAAAGCGACTTTGTTAGTTATCCTCGTTTTGTTTAATCGAAAAACCGTAAAAATAAGTTTTTCCCGAGCTCTATAGGTAAAAGCACATCTGGCGTACGCAAGCAGTAAAGTTCCTTAACTCAAGATAAGCGCATCATATAGAGTCGCAGAGTCGCCCGGCGTATCCCAAAAGTCCAATTCCACACCCCAATATTTAGCCCGCGCCGCGTAACGACAAAGCCATCGTCCTCTCGAAGTTTAACAGTCCGAGCGTGACAAACCGCTTCTTCCTTACACCGACGGCGGAGAGCCGCTATCTTCGATTCGTCTCTCCCCAGTTGTATATATATATATATCCGATGATCGAACCCACCACCGCGCGCACAAAAGACCCTCGGTCTTAATTAAGGCGTGGCTTTGACGCGCACGAGTTTCTCTCTCTCTCTTTTTCCTCAGTTTCCTTGTGCGTATCTCGCTCTCTCTCGGGCCGATAAGATAAGGTCGCCCGCGCGCGTATGCGCGTCTTCTTATCTGGCTGTCCGAGGAGGTGAAGGGGACTAAGTGGACGCGGGACGTTGGAGGAGAGGCTGCGCGGCGCGGAAGGGAAGCCCCGGGATCCGGGGAAGTAAAACAAAAGAATCATGCTGGCTGGCTACTTGCCGCGGGAGGGCAGTTCTTTCGACTGCGGAGGGAGAGTGGCTTCGAAAATGGTGGATGTCGAGCCTGGGAAGAAGGAATCCGTTTCGCTTGTTTTGTCAATATCTCGGGGAGAAAAGTACTTGTACGAATTATACTCTGGCTGTTAATTTGATTTAGATTTGTACCGTACAAAAAATCATCCAACATTGTTCAGTACGTTTTTTCATATAACGACCGTTTATTCACCCTCGACAAAGTTCAGCGGCGAATATATACGCGCCAAAAAAATTTGCACATCCACGCAATTGATCAGCGAGAGAGAACAGCCGCTAAAGGGTCTCTCTCTCGACCAAAAAGCGAAGGAAGCGTCAAACGGACGATAAAACAATTAGGATTCCATTAAAATGTAAAACGCTCCTCGCTCCTCGCGGCGAGGCGGCACACCCCAGGATCATCCGGGAATTCAATAAAGGGCCCCAGCACGCGCCCGTACGCCATCCAGCTTCCGGACGATAATTCTCCCGGACTCTCGTCGGCTGTATATATCCCACCGTTTCGGAGGGTCGCGCGGAAGAGAGAGAGCATCGATCAGACGCGATCAAGCTGGAATTAGACATCCCTTTCGGGAGCGGCGACGCTGGCCTCTGTATAAGACGCTCGAGAGGGTGAGCAGTTGGCCGAGCGTGAAGTAAGAGCTCGGACGGCTAACTTTACGAGTGGGAAAGGCTCGAGAAGACAAGCGCCGAGGGTAGCCGGGCTGCTGCCGCTGCTGCGAGGAGGAAAACTTTTTTTCGGGAGGATTTACGATTGAGCGTTGGTTTTTCGTTTGTTATTTTGTTCGAGGAATATTTTTCGTTGCTTTGTTAATAATGTTTTTTGATTTTTTCAAGGATTTACGATCTTCATTACAGTTATTTTAGCTGTGGCCGTTTTCAACGTGATGGTTGTTGTTCAGTCAGCGTCAAAATATCTCGCAAGCCCTGGATATTAATAATAAGAAAATAATACTTACTTATATTAAAATATGTAGCTTCGCTACCTACTCAGCGCGCAGAATCTGGCGAAACGAGGTGACCTCCTCAACGACTCTAATTAATGCTCGCCGCGCGAGTGAAAATCCCGGAGACGAAAATCAGCGGCGGCCGGCAATTAAGCAGCGAGACTTGCAGTCAGCTTTAGCGGCACGACAAAAATCCTCGCTTACGCATATACGGGGTACGGGCGAAAAAGTTCCGAACAAAAAAACGGGGCGCGGGAAGAATGCCCGAGGCTCGCGGGCGAGAGAGAGAGAGAGAGATTTTTTTCCGGGTTACCGCGTGGGAATCTCATTGAATCGGCAGCGATACGCCCAATACAGCTCTCAGGGACGCGCCGAAAGGACGCCAAAGCCTCAAAGGCTCTCTCTCTCTCTGCGCGCGACTGCTTTGCCTGAGAATGGAGTGTGCCACGCCAGACGGAATGAGGAAGCGTATGGCTCTAGGAGGAGTCGCGAGCCGAGGTATTGGGGGAGGAACGAATTCGCGCTCGAGGATGTGTTTGCTGCTTTTTTGAGGATCGGAAACAAGCGGGAAACGCTTTTATTGGGAAGAAAATGTTGAGGAAGGAATCTTTTAAGCCATTGGGTATTGGATCGATAATTGGGTAGAAGAACAAAAGTAACATCGCCTGAACTTGCACACAAACTTGTACCTGAAAAATAACATAGGTACAATATGATAAACAACATTTTCCTGAATCTTACGCCTAAAAATAGATATAACCATCGAATTTATTCCAAGAAGAAAACCTCCATGATTTTCATTCCGGTACGTAACGAAAAAATTATCCCCGGCTGCGCGTAATTAAAGAAGCGAATGATAAATTAATGCACGCGTACATAGACGACGACTACCGCCGAACAACTTCCCCGGGGGATCGATGAAGGCTCGCGACGCGACCGAGTGGAACCGGCGAAAACGTCGCAGAGAGTCGCGATGGGGAAGGAAAGCTTACGTAGCGTACATATAATATATACGTACCGCAAGTATTTATGAATCTATATTTGTGCGTTGGCATATACATTTCTAATGCGCACATTCGCATGGACGTGGTGAAATGGCTATTATTGTCGAATTGATAATGCGGCTTGGAAAATTCTAGTCATTACGAAATACGTAAATTTCATGAATCTTTTAAGATGAATTTTCCGCCTGAATAGAGTAAAATATTCATAAAACTATCATTACCGCAGTACGACGTACAACTACATCAATTAAAACGTCAAATCGGAAAACGACCACGTCGACGTAGAGAAAATCGTATGAGTAATAAAAGCCAAAATTAATGACGGAAGCAGCTCTCGCGTATATAAGTGTGCGGGGCAAAGGCTCGGAAATCGAGAAACGCGATAAAGGGAAGCGTCGTCGTCGTCGGCGGCGGCGTCGGGGCTCATCACGCCGGGTGACTCGAATTTGCGGCGGTGCTTTATGGCGGTGGCGCGAGCGCCGCGGGAGCTAAACTTATTACGCGGCGCGTCGGCTCTTATTTGGGGGAGGAAGCCCGTAGACATGCTTTTTATTAAATCACGCGTGCTAACATCCGAATATATATACAACTGTCGAGCCCCGAATGCCCCATTAATCAACGCGCTTTTTATCCCCGACGCTTAGCGAGCGAGAAATTCGGGGCTATTGTTGAAGGTTGAGCGTTTTAGTGCATTTTTTTTAAAGTGACCTCGCTGGAGAAACTTATTGTTTGTTAAAAAACTTGAGCGAAGAGCTCAAGTACAGTAGACTGGTTTTAATTGATTTAATATTTAAAAATATGTATTAACTCATCATTATTATCGTACACTTAAGGAGAGTGTACCACATTTGGGTAATGGATTTTCCTGTAACTTTGGGATGTTTTCTAACGTTAAAATGTGAAGGAAGCCGCATCCGTTTGGCCTAACGCTCGATTTTTCAAAAGTTATGTGCTCTTTTAGCGAAAATCTATAAAAAATCGATTTTTGTTTAATCGCTTATAACTACTCAACTATTAACGGTACAGTATTTTAACTCCTGGTATACACTCTCCTTGTGAGAGAAAAGTTTAGTAAAAATTGCCATACTGCTTAGTAAGACCACCACAGACTGTCAAAACCAAAAGAGTTACCATACTATATAGGAAAATTTATCAAATAGTATATAGTAAAATTTCTTACCAAGTATAGTAATTTTTTTGGTTTTGACAGTCTATGGTGGCTTTACTAAACAGTATGGTAATTTTTACTATATTTCTTCTCTCAATGTATAAGAACCCAGAAGGAAACTTTATTTATTTAAATTACATTAGTTAACTTCATAATTTTCAATCTATATTTAAAATCTCGCTTGAATTCGGAAGCTAAATATAAAAAAAAAGCAATTGAAACGCTAAAAATGCAAATAATGATAAACGACTAAAAATTATAAAAGCCGTCAACCTTCATGTCGGAACGTTTCGCGCATGCACATTTACGAACACCTGAAAAAAAATTCAAAACGTTTTTCACCCTTCAATCCCGGCGCCGAAAAAACTTTGACTGCTCTCTCTCCGAAATCACTTACAAAGCCCCGAAAAAAACGGCTCAAAGCGGACGTACGCGAGCGCGCAACTAGAAGGTAACTAATATCCCCGACATACGTCCTCTCTCCCGGCCAAAAAAATATGTACGGAAAAGAAGTAAAAAAGGGGATGATTTATCGTCGCCCCCTCCCCCTCCCTAAAAGGATTGGCCTTTTCCCCAAATCCCGGCTTTCTGTGAGAAAATTCGTCCGCTCCGCGCCGCTTTTAACGAGGAAGGGATCATCCACGCGCCTGGAAGTTATTAGAGTGCGATTTCATTTCCGACTCCGTCGCAGTGCGACGGACCGCCGTGACGCTTTTTTTTTTTTTTTTGTCCCCTTGGCGTTGGGTAGCGGGGGTTAAATGACCGGTGCAAAAAAGTCATAAAATAAGTTATAATTTGGCGCAGTCGGCGTCGGCGCTGCTCAATGTTCTGTGTGATCACCGTACTTTCGCCCGAATGAACACTACCCCACTGACTCTCTCTCTCTCTCTCTCTCTCTCTCTTCCTTGCGTGTTTCCATTTTCCCCCTGCGTTCGTCTCTATCGTCTAATTCTATCTATCATTATTTCGATTTCTCTATTTGAGGCTTATTGCTTAACTTTCTTCTTTTTTGTCGCAGACTGTTGTTCGATAGTTTTGAATCTTTGAGTATTCTAAATCATAGTCGCCATTTGAAGCAGCCTAAATTTTTCTCAAATTTTTCATCCCCAGGTATTTTCAAGACTCGGATTCCCGACTCTATCGGAGCGAGCTCTGTTCATCCCTTCGCAAAGCAATAGATCTATAAAACTGAACTTCAATTCGAGAGAGTAGATAGATACTCGCGCCGAGAGGATATATAGAAAACGGGAACATGTGCGATTCCGATGTGTCCCTTCCCTTTTTTTTTTGCCCTTTACTTTTCAAGAAAGCTCCGCGAATACTTAGAGCCTCGAGCACGAGCACTCGCGCATTGTGCTCACGAGGGCGCAGTGCACTTACGGCCGATGAGACCGGGGGTAATTGCGTTTCGGGTGTCCGAGCGGCATTGTGCACGACGCCGGCGTGGATTCTGTCGTATGTAGGCTGCGCCAAGAGGATGACTCCGCTGTTATTGATTTCGTCTGCTTTCTATATGCATTTGGGGATATTGATGTTTAGCTGCTAAATTACGTGGAAAATTGTAATTGATGTCTTCGTTTACTTAGATCGCTGTGCTCTCCATTGTGTTGTCTCTACGTCTATGTTAGGATGTAATCTGCTTGTGTAAGGTTAAATTACACGTTTGGATCAATTACACCTACTGTTCATTATACGTAAAGTATTATTTCGTGATTGTAATCTTGATCAACCCAAAATAGAGGTACTCCATTTTAATTATTTGATTTGAAAAATTACAACTTGAATCCATAAATTAAGTTTTTAATATAATTATTTTATTAACGTAGATGGAATCATAACTTCTTTCAAACATATTCATTAATCTAGATTAACAGATATACCCCAGATATACAAGCAGATATGTTTTAAAGTTATAGAATAATTTTATTACAAAAAAAAACAGTTAAATTTTCTCCAAAACCTACGTACGAACATTAAAAAAAGATCCTCAAAAGAAACGTCAGCGAGAATACCGTGGAAGCGAAATCGCCATTCGAAAGAATTAGAAGATTACACTCACGGACGACATGCAATTCACTCGTATCAATCTCCGCACACCAGGCCGCATATACAGCCGCGTCCGGCGGAAAATGCGAGCCGAGAGAGCTCTAGTCGCCTTTCGAATTACCGTGGAGCTTCTGTTGCGTAACATCGTTCTCTCGTCTCTCACATACACACGCCGGGGGGTGTCCGACCCCGATATGTGTCCGATCCACCCCTGCTGCTGCCGTTTTCAGCGGCGACGCAGCCGCGCGCACAGAGACACACACACACACACACACACGGAAAAACGTACGTCGGCGCGAGAGATAGAAGGAAGAGGGGAAGGACATCGAGCGGCAGTCCATCCACTCCTATCCAATTTCAGATTAATTGCCGGGATCTCCGCCGAGAAGAAGAATCGACGGGGTCAAGAGCCAAGAGTCGTCGTAAAAGAGCGAAAAACAAACCCCACCTCTCACCCCCCGGGGTCAGTTTGGGAATATGTGTAGCAGCGCGAAAAGAGAGATGTAGAGGAGATAGCGGGAAGAGAGCAGATAGTATATGGACGCGGACATCGATTTTACAGAAAAGTGGCCATTCCAGACGGACGAGTGCTTATCGGCGAGCTTAATTATACCGTGAAACGACCGGGTGGAAACTTCAATTTTCACTCTGATCTTCGGCCGCTGATAAGGTGCAATATTTTATGGAACTTGGGACCGATGCGATTCCTCTTCTTTTCTTGTAATCTCCGCGCGCGTTATTTATCGAAAGTTTATAGAACTAAAACAGCAACTTGTAAAAGAATACTATATTATTCAAGTTTTACCGGAGTTAAGAAAACGAGATCAGAATCATGAATTTATTCCTATATCAACTTTCTTTTTAAATTGAATTAAAGACTTTGCAGTTAGATTGTGGTCTAAATTAAGGAATGTACTATTTCTAATTAAATTTCCAAAATCAATTTATAACGAAAAATATCGAGAAACTGCCTTCATAAAATGTCTACGACACACTAGAAATTCCAATTTAAAAATATTTTCATCTTACCTAAAACGTCAAGTACACCTCAACTTAGAAGCCCTCGCATAACCAAATCCCAATAATACGAAGAGAGCAAAAAAAAAAAATGAAAGCCCAGAATCCCGCCAGATCCCCGGAATCCCGTCCTCGTTCGGCACGCAGCTCACGTCCGAATTTACCGACCGCCGTCCCCCACAACAATATCCACATCGATTCCGCAAGAGTACAGCCGAAAAATAGCCACGGTCCGTCCTCTTATCAAATCCGGGACCTACATAGGTCACGCTCAATTATACCGTGAAACGATCGGGGGACACCCGTCAATTTTCACTTTCGGCGCGGGCCGCCGGAAAAAAAAGGCTAACTCCCCCTTGATTAATGTCGGCCCGGATCGGGCGTGTAAAATCGAGAAAACTCGAGGGGGGCGGTGGTTTCTCGGACGATGTTTGCGGACGGCAATATTGCGGCGATTCGGCTCGTGGCGCCGCGGGAGATGAGAGATACTGGATTGGTCACGCTGGATTCGGCGTAATGTGAATCTCTCCTAAAGGCCGGGGCGGAGGGAAGGAGCTTCGTTGCGGGGCTTTTGTGGCTGATTTTCGTGGATCGGGACGGAATCTTGGGGGAGGAGGACACTTGACGCGATTAATTAGATCTCCGGAGAATAATGGTAAAGCGGTATGTTTTCGAGTGCAGGTGTTTGATTCTTGGCGGAACGGATTATGCTCGGGAGAAGTGTCTTATTAAATTTATCGGTTGTCTGGTATAATGCCTTTGGACTGGTGTTAGTTTTCTAATGATTCTTTCTTAAAATCATCAATAAAACTATGTATTTTATTTCTTCAAACATACCCTGGTAGAAACAGAAAACATTTCTTACCTAGGAAATAGGTAGCAGAAAATAAGATTAGGTAGTAACGAGCTAACCTTCTTAGAATATAATTTCCCAGCATGAAACGTTTTTTTTTTTACATGAATTAAGCATTTAATAGAATAAATCTTTAATCCATTTTTAAGGTATTAAGTAGCTATTCTAAATGTTCTAAAAAAGTAAGGCTATGTAACCTCGCTACACTCAATGTCACACTAGAAGAAAATTTTACCGATTGTCCGTCTACATAAGAAAAACAATTGTATATACTATATTTATATTCATTTTAGTTTTATATTAGTTTATTTACGTTTCATGATGTATATTAAAACATAAAGAAAGATTTATAATTAAAGTTTTGAAAGCTGATAATTTTATTCTTAGCTATTAAAATCCAATTTTTTGGCAATTTAAAATTGGGAATTTTTTCTTACGTATTTACAAGGTAAAACTTATCGTGTTATACTAGGATATATTTAATATTACAACAATAACTTTCTTACCTATTTACCAGAAAGAAAATTACGAGCCTATTTAATAGCGAAATTATGTGAAAAAAAGTGTTTCATCGCGACCTATGAAATAGCCACGGGACTTATCTATTAACTATTTTTCTGACCATTTTCAATGCTGGAAATTCTACCAGCGTATACAAAATACTATATATAAATAATTTAAATTTAAAACAGTTGGAGAATCAGCGCTATAAAAATGAATGTAGATTAGAGCTCATAAAAAAGGAATTATTTATTTATCTGAAAATATTTGATGTTAAAAGTCAATTAGTATAATACGAACTATGCGCAGGCACGAAACTTCAATAAATAATTTCCTTTCCGTGACTTGAAAAGGCCTGTCAATACTCAATTTACAATTCATCGAAAACCGCGCACATAAACCTAAAACCCAAAGCTGTAAACAGAAACTAATGAACTCAATCGCCTCTCCAATAAAATTTCCCTAACGAGTCTCGCGCACACAACGGCCCCGACCGACATATAACCGAAAACGAGCAGGCAGCAGCTCTCTTTTTGGATCGCTCTGAAAAAGTCGAGCGCGCAAAAAAGAAGGAAGAGCGATTATAAATATCCGATAACCCCGAGCTCCCCCCCCCCCTCCCCTCGCTCCGTGTCTTCGTTCTAGTCCGTTAATGCGTAAAATCAGCCTCGCATGCATAAATATCGGGCCCGGCCGATGAGCAAAGGAGGAGAGAGGAAAGAAGAGGCGGAAGACAAACCGAGAGAGGAAGCACTAAATTCCTCCCCTGGATATATAATACGAAGAGCGGGGCATCGAAAAGTCGCGCGCGAGCAGAGCTCACGAGGGTGCGACTGTTATAACGCCGTGTGCGACGTGCGTGGAGGCAACGAATTAAGTGCCGGAAGGACTCGTGACTTCCTAACGCGGTTAAAGTCTGACGGGGATGTGAGTTAGATTTTTCTGGGTTTTCGGGTCGTTTGGATGTACGTACGTTCCTTGTCGTTGGACGCAGTTTTAACTCTTGTGATTTAAGTAATTTTAAAAGTTCGTTCATGGTTGTAGAATTTAAAAATAAATTAAACCCAATCGCTTCTTGGTCTCTTCACTTTGCACCGATCGAAAATTGTTTTTGCATAATATTTATAAAGTTAAACGTAGACCAATTCCTGCATGAATTTTTCTTACGTTTTATTTAAACATTTTAATCACATTTCTTACATCGTCGGAAAACTTTTTATTTTTGGAAAAAAAATTTTTTTTGTTGAATACGCGGGTACAGAAAATTGCTTCGAAGAAGATCCTAATTATATACGCTTCGAAAAAAAAAAAAAAACTGCTTACATATAATGCGATGATGAAGTGAGATGTTGCATCCTCTTACAAAGTGTATAATCGACGATCTCGTATTCCCTTTTTCGACACCTTTTTTTTCCGAAAAGAAAAAGGCGAACTAATTCCTATATCCTGAAAGTCAGGTACGCCATATGCGATCTGGCCTTCTCGCCAGACCGTCGGCTAACGTCGTGCACGTTATTTTTCACTTCCTGCGCGCAGCGGCCTCGCACTCCTGTTCGATTAAATTTTAAGGACATCCGACTACTTTGTTACATGATTCGCCGGGCATTTCAGTTTCGAAATTGCAGACTGATTGCATACGAATGTTCTTTATTGGAATATACAATGCATGCAGATTCTGAGTACAATACCATTTAGTCTGTTTTTAATATTAGAACAGTTTTTTTTTTTTTCGAAGCACATTGAAAGTAGAGAAAGCTTCTAACGATAACACAATTTCTATCGTAATGAGAAGCAATACTATTAAATTCTAAAAAACGATTCCCCTCAATTCCCTCATCCGGCAGCAATCTAAAAATTTTCCTCAATACGTATCATCTCCCGCAAAATGCAGATCGACTCCGAGCCGCAGAAAACTTTTCGTTCTGGCGCACTCATCATCGGCCAGACAGCCGAGAGCGCAGAGAGGATATTTCCCTCGCGCGTCGCGGCATTATCCATCAGCTGTGAGAAACGCCTCTCCGACATCATACATATCCTTGAGAAAAACAGGTTGCAGGTGCGAGAGGGAACCGAGTATCTTACGCCTCGAAAATTACAAGGCCCGCGGAGGTGAGAAAAGCGGCGCGAACTCCCCGCGTTCGTGCGCGATTCCGCTATCGACGGCGAAACGTATATACACTTTGTGTGTACGACTAAGTGAAACGTGCACGTGAACGACGAGCGAGAGAGAGAGAGAGAGAGAGGCCGGGGGATCACGCGAGTACGCGGGATGTAACGCGGTAATTGCACGGCTGTGGATGTTGCTCGCGGCCGTACGATGTAGTTTGCACTACGACGAATGCACGAGGTGGGCCTGTTGCGTATGCGAGTGCCTTTTTTGTTCAGTTCGCTGATCGGGAGTTAGTTTCGTGGGTATGAAGTGGATAGGATAGAGAGGTCGAAAGAATTAAGTCGGCATTGTGACTCTTAATTTTATACTGTTGCATATCGATAATATTGTTAACTTCGACTTTTATCGTACGTCAGAGATTTTGATTGGAATAAGCTTTATCGATCTTTTAGCAGTCTAAATTATTTTGGTTATTACAGTAGAAGCATATTATAGGAAAGGAATAGCATGTTTATTTTTTTAAACGCAGATAAATAAAACTGTTCTTTGGTCTCGAGTCAATTTCTCACTTTACGTAAGACTAAAAGTCGTCGCATTAATGATGATCCCGTAAATGCTTACGCGACAAATCTTGTTTTTGCGGAAACAATACGGCCACTTTTCTATACCGAGCTACATTTTTGCTAGCCTATGACGCACGTTATTTAATGAGAAGACTTTTAATATTTATTCATTACTTCGCGAACCTTGAGACTTTGCCGAATCATGTTTCGCTTTTCGTTTTACAGTCTACTTTTGTTAATTTGCTGTAAGAATATTAAACGAATAGTAAAATTTTAATAAATTTATCAATTTGAAAGCATAACAATTTTTTAGCAAGCAAAGGGATACTTAAAATGGAACAAATTATATTCATAACCGACCTTGAAGCTTATCCAATCTTTACCAAGTACCTTAAAAAAATTCACAATTTTGAATTAAATACAAAAAATACACTCTGTAATTTGTTCCTTCTTCCTTCTTCTTTTTTATATCGTCTCTCCCCTTCGATGGAAGTGTTGCGTTATGTGGGAAATGTCGCAAGGCCAGATGTCCCTTCTCGAGGATCGAGAGCGCAAAACACATTGCACGAAAAGGAAGAAGAGGGCATACAGTGTGCGGTGTTCTTAAACGTTTCGAGCGCACGCGAGTTTCATTGTGACGAGGCGTTGCCCAAATCTTATAAAAGAGTTCGAAAGAAGAGATGAAATTACGGTGTACAAATGACGAGGGAGTTTAATTAGCGTTTTACCAGCAAAAGGTATATCATTTTATTTCATATGTCGCGCTTGTTTGTCACATTGTACACCTTCAAACGTTTCACGGTATGACGCATTGAATATTTCTCTGCGGCGATTGAAAATGATTGTCTATACGTCTTATGCTAACACTGGATTAAAACGAATCGAAGCTCAGACAGATCAATAATGTGAGCAACCTTTACAACTGAGTATAAGATCAACGTAATAAATTTAAATACAGATTATACATAGATGCAACCGCAAAATCGCCTTCCTCACCCTCGCCAAATTTTCCGGAGCAACACTTGCGCCGAAAAAAATGCGTGCCCAAGTCGAGAAACGAGAAACGCGCGAGGCTATTCTTTTTTTCCCGCCCGGACTTTCCCAGCGGCGAATCTCAGCGGCTGACCTCTTTCGGACATTAATCACTGGCAGCTCGAGGGGGGGAAGAGGGACGAAAATGCCGCTGACGCGAACATATTACACGAGACGATCGAGCGCCGCTTGACCACCGCTCCCGGACGTATCCCGTCGCTGCGCGCGAGAGGTTCATAGATTTGTGGAGACGCTGCGTTTGACCACACCCCATACTCGATCGCGACAAGATTTATTGCCCCGACGCTTTCTTGCGCGGCGTAGTTTTGCGATGCTCGACGAGTTATTATTTATTTACAAGCGGTATAAGAGGGTGTACGTACACTCCGCCGGGAGGAAAAGGCGGCGCGTCTTTTTTTTCTCGTGTCTTTGTCGGTTGAGCTGGGGGATTATGTTGAGAGAAGCGCTTTAAACTGAGATGTGTAAATAATGTAGTTGTGGTTTACTGGAGAATTAGAGCTGCTCGCTGCTATTTTTGCTGCCTATATGCGCTTCTTGTAAAATAATGAATGTTGAAAGGTTGCGTGATTTGTTGGTTTATATAACTATTTCTATCTGATCTCGGGACAAGGTATACCTGTTATAATATCAATAATATAAAATCTCGGATTTCTTACAAACTACTTGAATTGCCGAGCAATCATACAATAAAAGCAAAATTAAACTACTTATAGTTAGTAATATAATAAATATACATCGATTACACGTTAAACAATTTTCAATCTAAAGCATCATTGCTGCCTAACGTTCTTTCCTATAACTATGGTAATTAACTTTGACTATCTTCCACACAAGATAAGATTATTATTTACGACTGAAAATAACCCAGCATCTCACTTGATTAAGTTACACACCGTCAACCCATCTTATCCAGCTTATAAACATTCGCCCAAAAGCAAAAGGCAAACATCTCTCGAGAAATCGAAAGAAAAAGACCGGCAAATAATAATCAGCGTCTTCCTAATACATCACCTGCGATTACAACACCTGTCGAGCGATAAGCCGCCGATAAATCGGCCGCCGTATCGGTAATCCGAATTATCTCGTGCCGCGGAGCTCGCCGACGCGCTCCGGCAGCTGGCAATCTAATACCGGTTACCACCGCGATTCCTTCTCCGTGCAGCGAGCTCCTCGGGGCGGCGAGAGACATTAGCACGTCGAGCAGCCTCGTTTTCATCATCCGCCCGAGAGACGCTTATACGGAGCGATTTCCGCGACGCGCGACGTAATTCCCAGGCTCGATTTTTCGAGCCGCGGCCGCGCGCGACTGACGTCAACAGGAAGTCGAGCTCCGCGATAATCGACGCACCTCGCCCGGCGTTGCCTCTTGCCTTATTCGAGGTGGGAGGCTGCTGCAATTTCGAGTGGACGAGTCGTTGGGATGATGTGTGCGAGGTTAAATAGTTTCGGAGATGGGTTAGGTGAGTCGCGTGTGGGTTGAGCTGATTTCACGGTGGACTACATTTTTGGCTTTCCGACCAATTTATGGTTATTAGTTGGATGTTTAATCTTGCCTCGCGATCTGAGTCACCTTTGGTAAGATTGCTTATTAACTGCCTGAAATATTGCGCAGATAATTATTTAGTTGCCTCGTAAATTCAATTTTTTATTTGAGAAAATTCGTTGAAAGCGAACAATAACGTTCTGCGGGATATAATAAAAAATTTAAACTCATTAATTAAACCAGATTTGTAATGTTAAAATTTCGATTGAAAACTTTTTTCGAACAAAATTAATCTAAAAGAACTGCACTTCGCTTTTATCAGCGGGCGAAAAGTAAATAAGTAAACAAACCGTTCCCACACAAACGCCGCAAGCAGCGATCGCAGCACATCCTTTCTAAAATCGTGAGGCCCGAATAATTGTGCGATCGCGGCTCGGCAAACACCGATACACAAATAAGGCAGTTTTTTCGGGCCTCGGACGCAGTCATCGGCCGGGCCTGCATTATTATAATCAGCCAGAAAGGCCAGGTTTTAACGCGCAAACGCTCGCCCGGCGTCACAGACAATTTAACACCTGGTTCTAAATGGTTTGTCGGGCGCATAATATCGGCGGGCCAACAGGATACGGGACATTACAATATGGAAATGAATCTCCCCGTGCGAGTATTTAAGCCGACGCTCCGCTATCACTCTGCCCCCGGGGCACGCCCGATTTCTTTTTTTTTAAGCTTCTCTCTCTCTCTCTCTCTTTTGGGAGGACCTTTTTTCGCCGGTCACAGCCGAACGATGAAGCGGTTTAACGATCGTTCCGATGGCTATTTCCTCCTTTCGCTTTTTTTTCCTCTCTTTTTCGAGAGAGAGGATGTTTTTAGAAACGGCGTGGATCGTTGGCTGGACGACGTTCGTTTTGGGCGAGGATGGACGAGTGTGATTAATAATTACGAGGCGAAAAATTGTGTAAATTCGCCGTGATGAATTCATTTGTTGGGGCTTGTGTAATTGAGATTGATGCGCGGTGAGATGAGACGCTGTTAATAAGAGGAGGTTAATGACGGGTAGGAAAAGGCTTTTTGGAGATTCATTGCGTGGGTTATTGCTTTTTTTTAGCGATACATAATGTGGGAAGAGAAGGCTTTACTTTAAAGCAGCTTTTTATAATGAGATGAATTTTAAAAGAATCGAGTGGGTGCGATGTGAAATCTAGAAAAGAAAACGGTTAATTGCTAATAATGCAAAATTTGAATACACACACTTTTTAATTAATTAGTTTACATTACGAAATTATCTCTCGCTTTCGACGCAATTTATTATTTTTGATTAGCAACGCGAAAGGAGTCTTTTAAAAGATACTTATGACGATATTATTCAAGTATATTATAATCGTGCTGGAGCATTTTTTTATACTTATAATTATATTGTTGACGTTATTTTGCCTTCACATCTGTCAAGCCAAATGTGCCTCGAGTACATTTTCTTTTTACTAAATACTTCGAGAAGCACATGTTACTTTCCGAGCAGCATTGTGCGTTTTCATTTGTAAAGTAGAAAAATAAATCTTTTGAAACGATTTTTAAATTATTTTACAATCTACCATTATATGCACAATGAAATAACCGGAATTAAATTTGAAAAATGTAAGATTGCATATAGATGAGCTACATGTATCATAAAAAAATTATTAAAATATAATTGACTATACAGTAACTACAATATGAATTTTATAAATTTATTAAAAAGTACAATTTACAAATGTGACTTACATTTCACATTTACGTTTTAATAAACTCGTTAATAAGACAAAGGTAGAATTTTCATTCAGCAACAACTCTATCCAGCATAAAATGAATGCACGCCACGTATTATAAACTACTTTAATAAAGCCACATTTACGCTAACGATCTTAAATATCAAGATAGCCGCCCGACTCTTCTACCACCTCTAATTAATCGATCGTAAACCTAAAAAAAACAATGCGCGCACGCGCACATCATTCTTCCGCGCCATAAAAAAAAAGCTACCACCATCCGCATTCAGTTCTAATAAAAAGGTGATAAAACCGCTCCGTGCCAGTGTATACAACAACTCTATACACAACAACTCCGTTTAATTCAGCCGCGGCGATGTAAATGCGGGCCCCACAGGATCGCGCGCCGGGCCCTAATAAGTATACCCCGCGCGTGCGCGAGAATAAATGCGCCGGAGCGAGAAAGCGCGCGGGGAGGATTGCCTGCGCCTCGCGCGAAAGGAAGTCGGCGCGAACTGCTTATCTGGGGCTCGTTAGCCGGCTGCTTTGGCTGCCGCGATTCCGCGCTTTTGCGCCGAGCGAGAGGGTAATGGTCGGGGTCGGGTGACTTATTTTAGTGGCTGGTGTAATTAGATTCCCGTTTTTTACAAGTTTATTACAAGTTTTTAACATTCAGTGTCGGATGCAAACGATCGCAGAAATACAATGAAATATATTTTAGCTGCACTGAGAAAAAAATTTCTTTAAATCAAAGAAAGCTTCATTGCGGGCAATCGGTTAAATATTTTTTTGATTCAAAGA